>JAHWFP010243845.1:98133-115269 GCA_023313725.1 Lithobius niger
CTGCCTTGTTTGATTAAATTATCCAACAATCAATAAAGAAAGCACACACTTTTGAAGAGGAAACCATACATAGAACGTTGAATACCCTTTACCAGAGTAGACTGTCAGAAGAACGTAGCCGTGTGATCAGTAAAAATCCACATGGTCAATCCGTAGAAGCACGAATGTTTTTACACCAATTCTCTCTCTGGATATTAATTAGTATTAAAAAATGCTTAAGCGTATAAAATACGGATGTAAGTCTTAAAAAACTTAAAAGTCCTAAAGGAACAGATATTAGAAAAAGACATGTAAGCCATCAGCGCCGCACTAATACGTGTAAAAGAATCTCCAGCGACCCAAAAAACAAGTTGGAGCTTCTTTTACACATATTAGTGCAACGCTGATGGCTTACATGTCTTTTTCTAATATCTGTTTCTTTAGAGCTTTAAGTTTTTAAGGCTTACATCCGTATTTAATACGCTTAAGCGTTTTTTAATACTAATATCCCTTATTTTTTTTTCTTGTTTTAGCAAGAATAACACAGAAAAGAACACTGTAATCACCTTAAAATAACTGTTATAAGAGTGACTTTTGCACCCAATTTCATGTTTTTAGCTTGATCTATAAGAATTTGTTGTCCAAACCCCTGGGAGGCATCACGAGGAGGTTCTGAGGTGGAAGGGGGGGGGGGGATGGGCACTGATGGCACTTGGGGTATTTCTTTGGGGTCCATGGCTGGTACGATTTTTACTGTTAAGAAAGACTTGTGTACCAAATTTATGTTTTCTGCAAAATTTCTGCAAAAATTTGTTACTCCACTTAATGACTTCTGCCCTGTGCTCTACAATAATAATTGCTCTGCCGATGCGACCCCTACCTTGCTACCTTGCTACGTCGCTACCTTGCTCCCCTTTAAAGTACGAACGTGACACAAATTCCTCCAAATCTGTTCCAGGGGGATAAACCGAAAGGTACATGTACAATAAAACAAGGTTGAAGCCCCTTTCTTTGGGACACGAGGTACGCTAAAATGTACGAGTAAATGGATGTACGAAAGTATAAGGGTCCACGAAAATATCAAGCTTTATTGTGGCAGTGATATGTCACCTCAGTAAATCAATTTCCTGCTTTTGAAAAATACATTCATTTTCATCGTGTTGTTTCCCTGAAGTACATATTTTTCTCTTGAGATGCATTATATCGATGTGGCCACAAATTCACTTATCATTTTATCCACCAGTTTCAAACTTTGCATTGTCACCATTTTGGGAGGAAGCAACGTAGCGATGATTTCTTTTCGCTGTTATTATTTGCTTGTTAAGATATTTACTAAGAGGTGCAGCTCAATTCCCCCGCTCCCATTTGAAAGTTTTGAGTTTAGCCCCAACGGAGATTTTATTTGGCCAGGCCCCTTCTGCCCCCCCCCCCCCCCCCCAAAAAAAAAATGCGGGGCCTTAATATTGCCACATTTCTTTTACGTGTCTTTCAGTTTATCCATCTGGAACATTCCGTCACGCTGTGAACATCTCTGAATCGTTTTCTGGTGGCATAAATGCTTCCAATGCAAAGTGCTATTTCGAACTTTGATGGGGCGCCATTTTTGATTGGAGCAACGTAGCCACGTTTTCTTTGCACCATTTTTCTCAGCTTGTTAAGGGCTTTAATATGACGTGCTACTCGACCCCTCTTCCCATTTGAAATTACTGAGTTGCACCCCTGGGACACCTATGGGGGGGGGGTACTGCTATGTCTCTTATGCCAAAAGATAGAACCCTCAACCCAACCAATGTCCCCAAAGGTGCAAGTTTTAATTCTCATCTGTTCAAAACTTATTCAGCCTATCTGGGACTTTTGGAACAGCCTGTATACAAAGTGTCAATTAGAATTTACAGTATTTTGTGGCTAAAGGTACCGTATGCTTACAGATAATAAATCTGAATAAATCTGAGGTAAAACAGAGGTTAGTTTTGGGGAAAGAAGTGCTATTTGTAAATTTTTTAATGGTCTTTAAATGTGTCATTCACTTGTGAAAATAGGTACAACATTTTTCATCAATTCTTTCCCACTTGCAGTTGGAAAATTTATTCATCTGTAAAATTTGCTTTTTTTCAGATGGTGATTTTTCTGTGAAAGCGGCCTCTGTTGGCTGTGCATTATTTGGCGTTGCATTTGTTTCGGCGTGTCTGTCTTGCATGCATCTATATACAGCAGAACTATATCCAACTGTTATAAGGTATGTATGTTTGGTTAGTTTGTCTTAGTCCTAAATTCACTTAGGTACACAACAACAAACGTGAAATGTAACACACTGCGATGAAACATCACTTAGCAGAACTTGAGGTGAAGTGGTGGGTATTAACAGTTTCTATTATGGGCATCTAGTGAGTTCATGGCAAACACCACTGTCACCAATTTAGAACTGTAGTGTAGTTTTAGGCTTGGCAAAGTGAGTGTGTGGTATATGCTGGGCGTTATTTATATTTGGCTTAAATTTCATGACAAGGGAGCTTAATTGATGCAGCAAAGCTCCCTACACATTTTCTATGAATATAGAAAATAAACTCGCGTATTATGGCATCCCTAGCTTAGCCAAGAAATTGTGACCATCACAGTTCACGTATACTTCTAGGCCAGCTACAGTAAAAACGTGATTATCCGAACTAATGGGGACCAATGTGCGTTCTGATAATCAAATTTACATCCAAAACAAAAAAAGTTACACTTTTGTTTGCGTAGGATGTTGTGTTTGGAAACTGGTCTTCAAAATAAAAATGAGGATTACAAGATGGTTTTTGGGCCAAATTGCTTCCAGAAATAAAAACAAAACAAGCTTGATGTCTTAGTTTCGACTAAAAACAGTCAGATTTCTGAAAATTCTTTTTCAAAAAAAAAAAGAGTTCGGATAATCAAGGTTTTCAGATAATAGGGGGTTGTATAACGAAGTTCTACTTTAAAGGAATACTAAACCCTCTAACAATTAATTTTTTTATCGATAGTTTAGATACTGGAATGAATGTTAACAGTCACCCGACGTCAATAGGTGTAATTATTTTAAGCCGTACGAATTTTTAAACCACCTGATTTAAGCAGACGATGCACAAGCTCTGGAAAAAATCACGTTTGAGCGACGCGTCGTGACATCAAGACTTTTAAAGCGCCTTCCAGCTGTCTGCGTGACCTGCGTGTGCGCCAGAAACAAAACGGCATCGCCTGGGACATCGTTTCCGGTTAGCTCGTTCGCTGCTAAAACATCATGCTGTCGTGCATAGCGAAGGAGTGTAAAAGTTCGTCAAACCACAAAATAAGTTTGTTCAGCTTACCGAATGCCGAAAAAGATGCCACCCGGCTGCGGAAGTGGTTGGATGTTACTGGAAACAGTGACGTTACAGGTTCAAACTGATAAAACTGCAACGAATTGACAGTGACAGTGCCAGCGTTGTTGGTAGCCATGTTGTTTACACGCAGAGACTAGGACGTGCGCGCTGCACGATGGGAAGGGATGCGCTCCCCATTTCCCTTAAATGTTTTGACGTCACGCTGCGTCACGAAACCTCCATAGTCGTGAGCTCTTGTAGTGTTGCATTTGGTTGCTGTCTTAAAAAACGGAGTTATTTTAATTTATTACGACGTAAGTAAGAAGGCAAGCGACATTTTATAAGTTTTGAAGAGGTTTTTAGGGTCTTAGCTATCATTAAAAAAATTGGAAAAGTGAGGGTTTAGTATTCCTTTAAAACTCTAAAACCAAAAGAATCAACTTATAGAAAGTAACAACGAATAAAATTTAAAAAATGCTTTCAAGCTTTACTGGTTGGCTGCATCTTTTGTTGAAATAACATTTCCCTTGTCTGGATGCATCAGTCTTCGCAGGCTGTAATATTTGTTATCAAACACGCTGTAAGCATTCTGCGTTTAGACTTTACTTCACTGTTCATATTCCTTCTTTAATTAATATTCCATCACCTGGTCATTGGAAGTGCATAGTATGGTCACTTTCTTTTAGCCATCTTGCTCTGATATACATTTGCCTGGTTCATGTTTAATTCATACGCAAAACTCACTGAATGCAAACAATGCGCTTTATTTTTTTTTGCGCCAATACAAGAATATGGCTAGCATTAGCATAATGCAACCAAAACCTCATTACAACTTTACTATCTTACAACAGTAGCCCTACTTTAAAAAAATTACACCTAATTAAAAGGCAAATTGTTCTGTGTGTTCACATAAATCCATTACCGCTTGCAGTATACATTAATTTTTCCTACCCACATGTAGTAATTCGTACAGTACGGTACACACCAAAGTACACACCCAGTATTTACAGCAGAGATGGCTTAACTCTCGGCTTGCACATGACCGAACCAGCAAGGCCCAGACAGAGAACACCTAGAAGAAAATACTCGACAAGTTGTTCTCGTCTGACTCAACAGCATTTCTGATCCGACACACTAGTCATTGCGCATTAGTATGCAAGGTAGACAGGAGTACCAATAATACCAGCAGGCGGTCCAAATCCTTCATCACTGACATTATTAACATTTTAATTATAATGAACATCAATTCAGTTAAAATTCTTTATTTAGAAAACCCATAGACTAGCGTTTTAGTGCTAGAATCAGTTTACTGGGGAGACGGCAGTGGGGCAGCAATTTTAGCCAGGGGAGCGAACAAAAAAATTCTGCTTTTGCGGTCCCCCCTCCCCTATAACAAAATTAAAAACAACAAGCTTGCAATTCTATTTCTCACAGCCAACGTTCTTAACTGGTTCCTACCCCATTTTGGAGGGAATAGTTTTAAATCCAGGTGAAAAAAAATTCTGATTTTACTACTCCCAAGCAAGTAGAAGGCTCTATTGATGTGACCTCAAGTCCTTCCTTTTGCTGTGAAAAAACTAATGTAGTTTTCTTAATAAGTAACCAGAATTTTCTTTGTTTATACGTTTGAATTTGATCTGAAGGGTGGGGGGAGCCAAAAATTGGAGAACCGAGCGCCCCCATATCTCCCCCCCCCCCCCCCCTTAGCGTCGTCCCTGGTTTGACTTGAAGAATTTTTTTTTTTTTGGCTTCAGAAGTTTCTGAAGTATTGGTAGAAATGGAACTTGTGGTGCCAGTCTGAGGCCCATATTACGAACGCTGACTTAGTACTTGACTTGAACTCGAGAACGTGCTTAAGTACATGATGGTATTCTGTAACTTTGCTTAACTCGAGCACTGACTCCAATCCTGAGTAATTTAAACCCATACTTGAGAATGGTATTCTGAACGAAAACTCAGACTTCAACCAGTGCTCAAAGTTAAGTTTCAAGCACGGAATCTCGAGAAACGTACGAGGTTTTCTGAAGTCCCCCCCCCCCCTTAAAGACCTCTAATAAATAGCTTAACATCCTAAAGTGTGTGTCCATAATTGTTGTGTACTAGGATTGGCTTAGTGTAAACTGTGTTTGTGTTATATTGCTTGCTAATTCTTTATCGTGTTTCTTCTTCATAAAGGAGAAGGAACACTCTCACTATTTTTGTGCATTCCACGCGATACCTTTCGTAAAATTTACGTTGGTTTCAGCGACTGCGTCAAACCGCCTCATTGAAAGGAAAAAAATGGGGGGAAAATGCATTTGCCATATTTGCATATGTGTGAACTAATGTTGCAGAACTGAGTTATACAGAGAAGATAACAAGGAGGCAGGCACCAATCACATAATTTCGTAATTGTTCAATTCTTAAGTTTTGTATTTAATTTTATGCCTCTTTTTATATGTATAACCAACTTATTTTAGGTAAAAGGAATACCTGTGAGTGTGTTTTAAGTATCAGTATTTTTTTCATTGAGTTTTGCATGTAGGTTTTATACGGAAAAGCACAGTTTTGAATATAAAGACACTCTAGATAAAATTCACGGGCCTACATTAATGCAGGTCAAATTATTATTTTCTAGTCTTAGACGTAACATACTATCAACTTACAGTTAAGTGTAAAGGCATTTATATTTAATTACAATAATTACGTAAAGCAAGCACGCGTAGCAAGCGGATTTTGGCATTTGCATTTCGTCAGCAGAGGGCGGTAACACGTTCACTTTCGGTATCGCTGTACCATTCTTGCCCTTTTGGTTATTTTTTTCATAAAACCAATGGCGTTAACACCAATGCCTCAACAATGGTTTGCAGTTCTTGATTCCCAACTTGTATGCATGTTAACATGAAGTTAGACCCATATTTTGTTCAGAATATGCGTGTTATATGTTTTCCTACGGAAGCTTATAGGAAGTTTCTGAGTAACTCAGGAATGGTATTCTGTAACTCGTGCTCGGCTGAGCATGGCTTGAGAAATCTTGCTCAAGTCAAGTACGAGTCGTCGTTGGGAATATGAAATCCATACTTGACTTCAATCCGGGCTCAGCGGAGTCGTACTTGGGGCCAATACTGAGTCAGCGTTCGGAATACGGGCCTGAATATTTTTAACAGTTGGCAGTAGGAATGTTAACAGAACTTTATCTTATTATTGTGTAATTCTCAGGTTTGCATACAATTCTTGTTGGATGAAAATTCCCGTGAGAAATTTCTGAAGTTACCATAACCTAAATTGCCCTAAACTTTAATTCAGTATTCAGTATGCGTTGCCATATTTCGGAGAATGTCCACAATTTCCCGAACCTCCTTCAGATATTTGGGCATTTTCTGAATCACTGCTAATTCCTAGCTGATGACATACATAATTACCAGCCTCCCTTTTTTCGTCGACTTTGTGCCAAAGTTTTATAGCTAGTTCACTGAATGATGATTTTTTAAACACACTTATGTTGGTATTGTATGTATTTTTCAGGTCAGTTGGCACTGGTTCGTGCGCATTCTGGAGAGGATTTGGTGACATAATAGCACCATATTTGTTACTTCTGGTAAGCATTTTCATTGGTATACTACGGTACAAAACAAATATATCTGACATTTTAATCTGTCTTAATATTGATGGTGATCATTTGTTTATTTAGTCGTATTCTTCAATTAGTATTTATGACGTAGCACACTTTTGTGTGTGCTATTTTTGAAAATTACTTGTACGGCAGAAGATTGTAGTTTCATTAATAGTTACGCAATTAAATATTGAATGTTTGAATTAACAAATATGCAAGAAGCTGTAGGAAGTAGTGTCCAGGTACAAAGGTTCCTCTATGGATATTGTCGAGACGAGGTAAACTTGGTCTGTTCTTCATCCCAACTTCTAAGACTAACCTCAGTCTCTGTCACGCTTTCACCTATGTTTCATCTCGTCTCAGCTGACTAGTTCAAATAAGCCTATGTATACTTTGTTCCACGTTATGTTTTCAGAAAACTGACTGTATGACGCCACGTTTTCTTGCACTACGAGTACGAAAAATCCGTAATAATCCCATTCGTAAACTCTAAAAATAACTTTGTTGAGTCTACAAGTTTTTGCACTCTTAGTGCAATGAAACGAGTAGTCATCCAGTCAGTTTTCTGAAAACATAATGTGGAACAAACTATAGTTTTTGAATTTGCCTAGTGCTGAATTTAATTCGTAGTCATATGAGTCATATTCTTAAAAGGACATACCTTCTCACTATATTCGAGCATCCTGCGGAAAATAGCTTTGACATAGATTAGAGTAAATGTAGCAAAACTGTTTCTCACAAGGGAAAAAACAAGGAAATGAATGCCTTTGCAACATTTACACGCGCCTGAAGTAATGTTGCAAAACTAAGCCATACAGAAAAGCCAACCAGGAGGAATGTGCCTTTAAGTACCAAGTCATTACTGCGATGAATTAATTAAACCATAAATGATTTTTTTTTGCAGTAAACAACTGTTAAAGAGATGTTTGAAATTACTGAAAGATTCCAAATAATCTGTTAACTTAAAAATGGTAAAAGATAAATTACTGTCATTACGGAAAATGTCACAGTAGAATTTTGTTTTTCGTTATTAAGATATGATCAATTAAAATTAAGATTGGGTATGAGGAAAAAATGTGTTACTCTACCATAAACGACGTATAAATCTTATGGGTGGCTACATTAAATTTGGCAAAAATTTGGGAAGGGTGTCAAATCCAACATACCACATTTTTCTAACCTTACTTCTCTCCAGGGGGACATTTACTCGATCATTCACTTACATGATCTGAGTTCACTCTTGCATGAACACAGTGCATTTATTCTCGTGTATTAACACATTTTTGTTTATTAGATCGTCACTCCACCAACATTCAACATAAATTACCATTAAAACTATTTTACAACCACACAATCTTTCGCAACTACAGGATCGGTTTCGAATGTATGCTGAAACTGTTGCGAAAGAGTTTGACTTCTGTGTAAGAGAGTGCCAGATTTCTGGGATTATATTGTGTTACAAACAAAAACGTCGACGTGTGCCGTAAAAAAAGGTTATATGATTGAAGTTTCACTTGTTAAAATGTACACGGATAAAGACGTACGAGTTTTAATTTAAATAATCAAATGTACAAATAGAAAACTGCATTCGTTTAAGCGCTGCTGCGCTTTAGAATTTAAAATATTCTTAAAGCACAACAGCACTTAAACAGATGCAATATTCTCAATTGTACATTTGACTATTTAGATTAAAAATCATAAATATTTATCCGTGTCCATTCTAACAAGTAAAGTGAAACTTCAATCTATGACCCTTTTTTTTACAGCACACTCGGCATTTTTGTTTATAATCCATGTAAGCCTACCATTTTTATGTTTCATCAAAGTGCGGGTGAATAATTGTTGGCTCACCAGCGTTGTTTGCATTTCCTTATTCTTCAGTCTACGTCTTGCAGCTGGTGTTTGCTGATTGGCATTGTTCCTTAATTACAATGTGTACAACAATGTAAAACAATAAAACTGATCGTTCATAGTCCCATAGCTCGATCAATTGATAAAGTGGTCTCTTTGAGGATGAAGGAGAACGAAATTTCTGGCTTAGGCCAAGTTTCAGATTTTAAGTAGATGCATTAGTTTTTTTCTGAAACAGTGGCAGAATAAGAAGAACAACAAGTGAACAGTTTTCAAATTTACGTGTGGCTCCCTACTTTTACTCTTGCATAGAATTGCATAATTATTGTATAAATATACCTTCTATACTTATCGACTATCGGGCAAAATTGGTAAAAAAAAATATTGAATAGGAACAGACATATTGATGGTTTTAGCTTTACTATCGCCGAGCATGATAAAATGGAAGCTGGACGGTCTAGAGATGCGCACTTAAAAATTGTTTTTTAAGTACAGTAGTAGATATTAAATGAAGATTAAAATGCAAACCCAACTTGTTGACATATAATCTTTCTTATCAACTCCAAGTTGCATTATGAGGAAGTTAAACATGAAGACAAGAGCATGATTGGAGAATGAAATGACTGCTCAACTCGTGGAGAGAAAGTGGCTCGCATAACAGTTCCGAAAGTGATGGAGGCTGAAGTGGATTTGTGGTGTTGATATACTCTTCCTGTTAGAGGTTACTAATGCCATTTCTATGAACGATGTAGTTTAGATCGCGAGCCTGGTACAAGTGTATTTCTCCATGCATAAGATGGTGGACTGTTCCATATTAGGTAGTGTTACACACGAGATGAGATGAGGTGAGACTGAACTAAGTCTTACCTTGTCTCGGTTTTCTTCAGGGTGATGTTGCTCACGTCTCGTCTCTAACGTACGAGACTATGCTTGGTCTTGTTATCATCTTGTGCAAGACAAAACTAATGTCGGCACTTCTTGCAATTTACAAACCAACTGACGAAGAACTGTTGGTTGTCCTGTGTTATCCCGTTTGGGGCTTGGATTTAAGGTTCGCTCGTCGTTTGGTTGGTTTGACTATTTGACACAGTGGTATAACGATGCCTTCTTATTAATCACTGTAAACATGGTTCGCTAATGATGTCACACACCTTTTTGGCTACAGTCTGTTTAAAGCCAACACTCTTTATCACTCTCTTGCTCAACCTTTATCACACTCTTGCTTGCTCGCATGTGCATACACACCTCGCCAGCAGTATTCCCACCCTTCCGCCTATGCTACGCAAAGTGCACCCAGACCTGGCAAGTGCAGTCTACCCTCACAACGCTCCCCTCCTCTTGAGCTACAGGACTGATTCACCCACGTCGGCCCCAACCCGTAGCAAACACATAAACAAGAGGACGATACCGAACACTATTACGTGACTGAACCGACGAAATAAATAACACTATCAAATTCCCAAACCCTGTGCGATTCTGCCAGACTCGTAAAGAAGAGAGAGGAAAAAAATATTACTTATTGAAACCCACATGTCCATCGCTGCATAAAAGGAGAGAGAAAATAATAATAATACTCAAAGAAAGCCAATAGTACTCAATATTCACCAACTAGCCATGCGTGCGAGGTCGAATACTATACTGAAATTGGATTTTGTGTGACTGCAACACACGATACGTTTGCAATTTTGTTCTGAGTTGGTTGAAATTTCATGATTAGGGAACTTTGGTTCGTGAAGAAATGAGTTCGAAGATGAATTTCCATCTCACACATTTTTAGAGATCGTCGGGTTTTAGCCCAATATTTTGCCGGATTTTCAGCAGCATCAGAAGTAAGGGAACTCAATGCTTGCTTTCTCCCAACAATGTAGCCTCCAATAACTATAAGGTAACTTGCCATCTTACAATGCCTTAACACCCGGATATATGAACAACTCAACTGAAAACACATGTAAAACATATAGCCATATGCTGTAATATGCCATAGTGAAAGTTCCTTTAGTGTGAAGAATACAGAAAATACGAGTGATTTAAAAAAAACACTTACTGCCATTTTCATACCTTTTGAAACAAAACGATAAACATTTGAATGTGAAAAAAAGTGGAAAAGTGTTTGCATACAAGTCAAAACATGTATTATCACTTAGTTCAAGAGCCATGTAAATCTGTAAATCAATGGAGCATTGGGCTTAGGTGAACGCTGCCAGAAAACATAAGAAATAATGCATCGTTGCTTTCTTGGCCGAGTAATTGTGATGAACAAACTCAACTATATGCCTAATTTACGGTAATGTACTAGGCCCTGTATACGAAGTAATTTTCAGATGGAGCCCGACCAGATTACAAAATCACAAATAGAAGTCCTGGTAACCTCTAGGTGTGGGTGGGTGAAGTGACAAGTCTCTCCCTAACTTGTTAGTCTAGATGGCGCCGTCTGTTCCACACTCCTAAACCTATCTATCCAACCTTTGGGTTCATTTAGATACACCTTCAAATTCTTTATTTGCAGTTAAGAATTTGAAAGTTAGTAGTATAATGCGCATTTCCTGAAGACTTATGGTAATTCTAAAATTAGTACATTTCAATTAACTCCAACATTTTCACGCCCTCTTTCTGATTGACAGGGGCGTATCGAAGATGATATATCGGGGAGTGGGGTATGAAGGCATAAATTTCCAAATGGATCCCGGTTTTTCCAAACTTTTGGGAGCTCTTTTTGTTTCGCTATTTCTATCTTTTTAACCCTGTTCTTGGTTATTTCATCCAGTCTCCTGTTATTTCCGACCGATGCCTGTTTTTCCGACTCAAGATGTTTAGTTGGTCGGGGTATGTGTGAAACCCCACCACCCCTATTTTCAGTGCTGATAATTTGTAAAACTTTCATTATCCATTTCGCACACTTTCAAAATTAAGATACTCACAATATCTTAGGTATCTGTTAGTATGTTGATTTTGAAAGTGTGAGAAATGGATGATGAAAGTTTTAAAAATGATGACATTGAGTTTCAAAGTAATACCTGTAACGGATATTTTAGTTAGTATGCAAGTTGCACTAATATTATTGCCAAATGTAATATCTTTGATTTGTTTTTCAGAGCGACCACCTATGGCAGCCTTTTCCATCCTTATTCATCGGAATTGTAACGCTAGTTGCAGGCATCCTAACGTTGCTTCTTCCAGAAACCCTTAAAATACCTCTTCCTGACACCATAGAAGACTCGGAAAACATAGAGACCATTTATAGCACGAGAAGTCGAGGAAGATCTTTTCGCAAAGTGATCAGTGAAACAGTGACTTAATGTGTGTATGTGTTGTGTGTATGTGTGTGTGTATACTCGGCTAGAAAAAACAAGCACACTAATTCCAGCCATGAAAAGTGTTGCTTATTTAAGCCTAACTTTGGTTAAACACCAAGTTCACCCATGTTCCACATTTTGGATTTGCGTGCAGCTTTGCTACCTGTTACGTTCGGTAGTGTCGAGTTGTAACGTTACAAATGCTGTGAAGCATATCCAGAAGTTAAGGTAACTTGTCCGAGAGCTTTACCGTGAAGCTACACAGTCCAATGTGATGAGATGGCAGTCTCTCATTTTACGCGGCAACACATGTCTGAAGCCTCAAAGGATTAGATGTTTTTTGTCGTGTGCCATTTTACAACTCTTGTTTTGTAAAAATTGTAAACGCCAGGACTAAGCTGAGCCTGGGCTCTCTCTTGAAACATTGGTAAACAATGTATGAAGTACTTTTAGAGAAGTTACGACGGTGCTATACAGACACTGCAACACACTTCAACGATGTACAGT
Source organism: Lithobius niger (assembly GCA_023313725.1). Lineage (NCBI taxonomy): Eukaryota > Metazoa > Arthropoda > Chilopoda > Lithobiomorpha > Lithobiidae > Lithobius > Lithobius niger. The sequence continues at coordinate 110,673 of JAHWFP010243845.1, forward strand.
AGGATACGACAACTATACCAGAATACTACATTCCTGATACAGCAGGGGTAGCTCAGCCTTTTGTTGGGGAATGGGTGTCAACACCTGCCCTCCCCCTCCCCCTTATTTTTGGCCCTGGCAACTGAAGTTATGGCTAGTTGATCTTATGTCCGTCTGTGAAAACAAACAAGAGTAGTTGTAATTCTAATGTTAGATAATAATTTTCGCTAGTTTAATAATAATGATCACTTGGCAAACCCCACATGTAGGAATGGGAGGAAAAATGTCCGAAAGTACCCAATTTGGGTAAGTGTCTCTAAGATCTCTGAATCACAGAAAAAGAAATTAGAAGAGTGTGTTGTTGCTTTGAAACGTGGAAGCTTTATTTAGAGTAGTACCTTTAATCGTTTCGGACAAGATTTCAACATTTATCATTTTTCCATGGTCCATTTTAAAAATATTTTCTGCCTCCCCCTTCAAAATATTTACTTATCACCCTCCCCATGAGTCATGATTAAACTACCGGTCTTAGTACTTTTTCCGACTTGTAGCCGCAAACTTTATTTCGAGGCAAGAAGCGATAACACTTAAGCATATTAACTCTTGCACTGTCGCTTCCTATCGTGTGCCAAGAAAATATTGTGGACACACATGGTACGATTGGCTTTAACACAAATCATTTTGTTGCTATTCTGATTTTAGCTGAATAATTCCGAAAATACAAGTTTATCACTAGGACAAATGACTAGCAAAAATATTACAGTGACTCCATTTTTAATAAGTGCTCATGGGAAGAGGGGTTAGGTGTTACCATTACAAACTGGAGGGAGAGAGAAGAAGGAAGGGGTCCAATGGAATTGCTTCCTTGATGTAGCATTTTTTTTTTTTATCGTTTTATAATACGCTTAAGTTTCAAATGGTTTGCAAATTGAGTTGCTTATATTTCAAGTGGTCATGTAAACATGGTGAATGAAGGATAGCTTGTTACGGAATCCACAAAATTAATTTTCCTTGTGTAAACGCATCTTTAAGCAACCACCTTCTATTTAGGAGTTAACGTAAATGCATTGCAGTTGTTTTTCGTTATGTTAAAATTCCCATCAGTGAATATTTTCCTTTTTCATAAAATGTTATCCTTCTTAGAGAATTCCGAGTATAGATCTGGTGGATGAGTTCGATTTCATCTTCGAAGCAATCAACATGTCTAGAGGTTTAGAAAGAACAACCAGCAGCCAACTTACTTTAACGCATTGACAGTATACCAATACAAGAATTTATAAACCTCCTTCAAGTAATTAGTCATCTGAATCGCACGACGAAGTATCCTGCAGCTTTATTGTTTTTTGGTCGAATGGATGCATGTTACTTTCAGTGAACTTTTACTGCACCAGTTATTGTACTTTTTTAAAATTTAAAAAAATTTGCGACTAAGATCCCATTCAGCCTGAAACTACTTCTACAAATAACAGTAACCGACTTGACCGTTGCTATGGAAACCAACTCTTATGCAGTTAATCATTGTCGTTTTGAGCAATTCACATGAAGTCATATTTTTCATAGGTGACTAACGTCACACACTTACCAACCAATGGCTGGCAAGTTGCTACAAATTTTGGTAAGCAAAAAAGAAGGTGGCAGCAGACGACAACTTCGAAGCATTAATTAATGTCATTTGATTTTACAAACGTTTCAACAGAATGATGATTAAAGAGCTTATCAAAAAATATGCCGCACTCACCGTTACATTCAGTGATGACATAATTTCTCAAATAAAAAAAAGAAGCACAATTGACTAGCTGATCCCATTCTGCAGCATGGTTGCAATTTCTTGGCAATTTCTTGCAAGTTCTTTTCACTGCATACAGGCCTTTTGCATTGATCTCGTCGCTTGTCGTTGCAGTCTGAACCAACCATAAGCCACTTTTGAACATGTACTGGAAGGTTTGTTGAACAAATGCTACGAGATGAGAATTCAGTTTATTGTGTTACACATTACCGTGGTAACGGACAGAGTTAGTGTCTAACTATTTTTCCCTATAAGATACAGAGCAATATAGTAGTATGTTGCCACTCTACTGGACAATCCAACAGGCACTTAGGCCTCTGTTTGTTTGGTTAGGAATTCACGTTACGAATATTTACTAAGTAATCTTTGCATACCTTTGATGGCCAAAAACTAGGCCCAGTTTGCGAACTAAATTCATCTGGAGCCCGAAGGGATGGAAAAAATCACAAGCAGAACCCCTGGTGCCCTCTACATACGATTAGCGGAACTAGCAATTCTGTCTCTATCGTATAGCCTGTCTCAAACTCTCCTAAACCTATACAGCACTTGACACTACTTGATACTGGAATTGATATTGGATGATCTTTTTTAAAATCGAGAATAGACGCCAAAATCGGCATTAGTACATTGGTGAATCTAAACTAGAGGATGGGAAAATGTATTGTTTGTAAAGATTTATTTTGTTTGTGTTTATTCAGAATACGTCAGAAGCTCTAGACCGTGCTCCCAGAAACTGGGTGGGACGGCATTGTCTACAGTGCTGAATTTAACTACTGAACTGATGTTATACTGCTTGTATAAGGAAGGGTCTTCATACAAGTTAGTTTATTTAGTTGCATCTAATACAGTATTCCAAAATCTATTGGTGTTAAAATTATTCTTAAAGATGCCAGCCTCCATGTTGGCTTTTCTGTATGTCTCATCAATTTGGCAAAGTTAGCTCAAACGTATAAGCTTACAAATGTTGCAAAAACTTTTATTTTCCTGTTTTTTTCCCCACATAACGAGACGAGTTTTGTTACATCCACCCAAGCTTACGGTATATACATGTTGCAATTGCCACGTACGCATGTGATATGCAAAAATAGGGAGAGAGTAGTCATTGCTTTTTTCCTGTAATACCTCCCTGTTTAAATGTCTACAATACCTGCTTCAGACGAATTTCCTTACCACAGTTTAAATCCTCCTCTCTACCCATCCAATCTGCAACAAGACCCCTGATTTCCAGGTGCATGGGTGGATCGATCATCATCTTTATTGTTAGGACGCAGCGGTGAGCGGTCACATTTTCACTGTCATCCTTCTATAGATTTGAAACGTCAGTCCATCCTCATAACTAAACGTGACACGTCCAAGCTCTTTGACCAACTTCTGGAAAACGCTGAGATTTAAAGTCTAGTTTCATTGTTCATTATCTGTTGTTAAAATGTTTGTCAACATTTAAGACAAGTGTTAGAGCCATTTGTAAATGCCAGAATTTTCCTGTCTTGTACTTTGTGAACTGCATTCTGTTATGTTTTTTAACATTTGATACTTCACTATTTAAATATTATTGTGAGGCCACAAATACCGTACTTAACAGATAGTTATCTGATGTTGGTGTAACTGCGCAGTAATGTAAGTACTTGCGAGATACTTAGAGACAGTGGAGTTGTTTTTAATTTCCGTATGCTTGCGTATTGATGTACTACAACTATTGTAATTCTAAGAGAAAAAAGTCCCATGTTCGAAATACAACAACGAAGAACAGGTGTAAGAATAAAATGCAGATTTCAGAATTCTGCAGACTTTCGTTCGGTTGACAACCACCTTTAAATGTATTTTACGTAATAGCCATACATTGAAAAGTGATCGCAATTCTGCAGCCATCGTGCTTGCTGTTTATGCACGGATGTATAGACAGAATTACAATACTTATGATGTGTTTAACTTACTCAATTAATAGATTGGTTTTACAACTTAGAAGCTTTAATTGTTTATGTGTGTAAGGTGTAACCAGGTACCTCCTCAGTTTACATGTTAGTAGTGTATGCGCAAGTGTTGTACACTAAGTCACTAACTTGTCATGTGCCAAAATGCTTTGCACTCTTGTATGTTAAGTGTGTTGTGTCAATTGTATATTTATTCAAGACATAATGAATTGTTTTTTCGTTGATATGATGAGTGTGTCATTCCTTTTTTTCTTCCTTCATCACTATGTCAACACTTTTTTTATTCAAAGATTAACAGCGGCGCCACAGCATACCACCACATGCTCGCTTACTATCACATGTCCGCTAACAGACTCCTTTGTTTCTGCATCCTACACATAACAGGAGTGGCAACCCTTTAACTGCAAGATGAAAGAACTTCAGACGAGAGTTGGGCAGTAGAAACAAAAATCCCTGGACCACGGGATATCTTCCAAACATGTAAAATTACATATTTGGAGGGCATTCTGTGGTCCAGGGGTTTTTGTTTCAACTGCAAAAATAACTTCGCTGAAGTTCATACTATGGAACACGATGAAATTCCGAAAAAGTCAATTCACTAAAAATCACGCACATTTCCACAAACTAGACACTTAATCCTATAAACCTATGTCCAGCAAATTTTCATCATCAGGCTTTTAAGGTTGATTTAGTCCCTGATCACATCTTGCTTCAACGTTGTTTACAAGTGCCGTTTTCGAACTCGCCGGTAATCGTGGCCTACTCAATTTTTCGGGCCGTTGCACGTCTGCCTTCTGCTCGCTCATTTCCCATCGCCTACTCAATTCTCTTTCCAGTTCACCGTTAACCAGGTGGCTCACGTTAGGATTTGATGGTCCTTGAATGTTCATCAGTGGTTTTT
>JAHWFP010243846.1:0-19408 GCA_023313725.1 Lithobius niger
TGGCAACCCGGACCACTGCACTGTGACTGAGGTTGGCGCTAATGACCAAGCTGTCGACGCGCCATTAAGCTTCAATCCCCCCCCCTCTTAACGTGATCATTTTGTTTTAGTGACGCTGACTAGTTGCCGTCTCCATGACAACGCTCATTAACATAATCTTGGGCAGTAGCAGCGTTAGATGTATTGTCATTGGGTTTATTGACGATGCGACCCCTCTGGTGGTAATTACTGAAAAGGTACTACTTTCACCCAAATATTTACTATTGGTAGAGAAAGAGCGTCATTACCTACATAATGTGAACCATGTTACTGACCTCCACGTACAGTGTTTTCCTATTAACCACTACAATACACATTGCTAATGACCTGTTTCTAGGAAGGCTGTGTGTCACATATTTGCCTTCCGTTCACTATTTCTTCAGTTGATCGTGGAGTAAGCAAAGGAAATATGGGGTTTGTTTGTCTGTACAGTGTAGGCCTAACATCCTAACATTTTCTAAACTTGACGACTGGTTTAGTCGCCCAGCCGGTGTTGCCGCAACGTCAAACTAAAGAGCATGAATCATAATGAAAAAGCATAAAGAAATCAAAGACGAAATGAAAATGAATAAATACAAACAAATTGCTGTAAATTATTAAAGAGAAAGAGGAAAGCAAACAAACTGCAGAAAATCAAACACTAGAAAAAACGTAGCACATTAAGCCACCTTTACGCACTTACGTTGTTGTGAGATTTATTTCTTACTACCAACGTTGAAACCAAGCTACCCCAACGAAGGCCCACTGATGACGTCACTTGCGAATTCAAGTCCAAGATTAAGATGACGTCATATTTAAAAAACCCATTGTAACTTCAAAAGTAACTCCCACTGTTCGCTGAGTGATGTTGTGTTGTTTGTGGAGTGGTGTTGTGATAGGCCCCGACTGGTACTTGGCTGGGTGACCTCCTGAGAATCCATTCCGTGTGTTGCAGACATTGGGCCGTAGGGCTTCGTCGGGCAGATGACCGGGTGCGGTTAACGCTCGCTAAAACCCTTTGACCCTTTGTTGTGTGACCAATTATTGAAACAATATGTAACCTACAATTGCCTGTATAGTTAGTGTGCATCATCAATTGTAATGGCTCGAGTTCACTTGGTTTTCTACCCGGTGCTAACAACAATTAGGGTGTGAACCGATTTTGAATTCATCCCCTCCACTCGCCTCCACTGTCCTCCCACTGTCCTCCCACGGTCCCGGTCCTCAAGGTAATTTCGGTGGCATTAATTAGAATTTTTTTCTGTCTTGCCCTAAGTCCTGAATATAAATTCAAACCCTACCAACCCAGTTGTTTGTAGATTGCAGCAAACCCATAGATAATAGATTTATATCCAAGTTCGAACAATAACTCAACGCACAGATGAAATTCCGTTTAACCCTAAGTTATTCTAGATTCCCTGACATTCGAAGTTAGGCCCTATAAGCTGAGGCAAAGTGTCCCCGTGTAAGTCAGGAGACCCTGAGTCCACCAACGCTGCTAATTATAATTAAAACATCACGCGGACTAAACCTAGACGTACTGCCTCTTTTCCGTCAGCCTATAGTTTTAACCGAATTCTGGCCCACGTAATATTTGATAGCTTCTCCCTTAACTGTGGCGTTAGTGGCGTTAGGCCCAGTGGAACGTATACCAATAACCGCCAGAACGTTTCGTCGGAGTGGAGTGACCCGGATTCGAACTGGCAACCCAATCGTCACCCTGTCACTGATATTACGCCTCTATATCGATATGCCCACTCTTTATTATTTTCGCTGTTTAGATATTTTTTCTCTTTCCTCTTGCCTACGATCGCAAGCATTCTCGGTCGAATGGAGCTCAGTCACTAGGTAAAACTGTATTTCCTACCGAAATTATCTGTCTCCATTCCGAGATAACCGTAGCAGTTAAAAAGGACGATAATTCGACTTCTACCCTTTTTTTTCCTAGTCGCTACTGTGTAACCTTAATAACAGGGCCAGGGATTCAACCCGGTGGATGAGTGGGCATGGCGATAAAGGCGTCAGGGCAGTGTTCTGTGGACGGGTTAAGGTGAATACGAGAAAGACCCGGAATGCTAGCAATATATTATTAATCTTTTACATCTTCTAAAGCCACGTCTAGGAGAAATGGTCGATTACTGGTTTCTTTACGTCAATTGCTCAAGAGCTCGATAGGAGAAGTTTAGAGGAAACTTTGGGACTGCTGGAGCCTCTTAAAGGCGCCTGTTCACCCTTTCGATAGCGTTGCCTATATTCTAAACACAGCATCCACGTTCCAGGTTTTCCGTCGTCCAGTAGGCTGATGTGGGTCACGTGATCTCGTTTTAGTTACGAAAATCGCGGCGCTGCTGCGAATAGTGGTGTTTTCCATTTTTAATTTATCGCTATTTTCTTTACATTCCTCGAAGATGCTAGGGTGCTGCATCTAGGAGTCCTAGAAACAGAATTGCTGGTTTAGCAGATTTCAGCTATAGAGCGTGCCAGGGGTTTTGCACAAATACATTCAAACCACTGTAAATTATATTTAAAGGAAAGAGAAAAACGAGCCGAACAGCGAAAATAAACTACGAAACTATAAAACTACGAATAGTATTAGATGGAAACTCCCAACTAACGGAAATCCACCAAAAAATGTAAACCCGACCAGTCAGATGTTTAGCGCAACCGGCACACACTGATTTTCGTCCGCTTCACTCATTCAATCAGCGCCCCCCTTTTCTGGACCCGGTCTCCATTTGAATATTTCTATAGGAAGTAAATAAATACATTTTTTGTAGAGCAAAGTTGAAACTTTTAACCCGGTGGCTTTGGGGTTTTTTTGAGGGGGGGGGGGGTAGCAGAGCGAGGCCAATGGCCATGCGAAGCTCCGCTATGAAGACACTGCAATGTAATCTTAGACCGCGTATCACGCGTAAACCACACGAACTATCCAAACCACACTTTGCACGCAGTAGCACCGGAGTCTGGACAAGGTTTAGCAACAACAACAAAATTCCAGAATCGGACATGGGGTTGAGGAACCATCAGGGTGACAAAATGGGCCAATAGCAAGGGCCAAAATTCAAACGACAACGAAACAGCGAGCCGTTATTAACGACATCCTATAGAGCAGTGACACGACGTAGTATTATTGTGTATAACTCTATGCTGGAGCCTTAATGGGTTAGCTGCAAGGGGCACTGCAGAGAAAAAACAGAAGGATGTCATACTGAAGCCGATGCTGTGAAGAGTGATTTCTTAGACCTAAAAGGCGCGATTTTTGTTGTTGGAGAAAACAACGTTATTTTAAGCCTAAGAAATCCGCTCTTCCGTTGTTTTTCCCTCCATTTTTATGTAGTGCACCTTGTAGTTATGCCCTCCAAAACCCATACTGGTGCCAATTTGGTGCCAATATGGCGGCAAATGTCACTGCTCTATTGTTAAAAGATTGATTGTTGATGATAAAGAGGTGGCGGCGGCGGCGGCGGTCTTATAGTTTAGAAATTTCAAGACACATTTTTTTATTTTACTGGGGGATTTGCCCCATCTACCCTGGCAGCCTTTTCCTGCTGGAATGTTATCACTACTTTCAAACGCCGACCCTTTTTGGTCAAACAGCCAAACAGCAAAGAAAGCGGACCCCGCTCCATTATGTCGACAGTAGAAAAGATGACGGCCCTAGTTTATGGGAAAGGCAGAAAGTAAATCGCCGACATTGCTTCATAGTTATTGACTTGACTTTTATTTTGTGGAGCAATGGTAAGCCTCGTGCACCGCAAGTTTAAAGTGATTGTTACAGCTATTGTTAGATTCTCATTGTTGCCGATCACTTAGCAACAAGCAAAGCAGCAATGATAAGCCTCGTGCGCCGCAAGTCCAAAGTGATTAAAATTATTGTTGCACTAATTTGTTTTCTTAAGAGTATAGTCTCGGTAGTCGTTATCCACCTAAAACCTCTTTCGAACTATTCGCATCGACTCTATTGTTCGAAAGTTAAATGAAAGCTAGAACATTGCTACTTGCGGTAGCAATCTTCAAGTTTCCAAGTAAATCGCACTGACTGATAGTTCGAAAGTTATGAAAACTACAACATTAACTTGCGGTAGCAATCTTCAAGTTTTCAAGTTAATCGCACTGACTGATAGTTCGAAAGTTAAATGAAAACTACAACATTAACTTGCGGTAGCAATCTTCAAGTTTTCATTTAACGTCCAAAGTATTAGTCGATGCGATTAATTTGGTTAAAGGGATATACCACCCAGCGCCATTTTTTTCGATCCTCCACATCAAGTACGGCCCCAAACGTTTATTTCCTTACCGTTAGTCTTTCCCTTGCTAAAAATCCTTTTTGAAATGTGGCGTCTAGAAGATTTTCTGTTGAATATAATGGAACTTTATTTACGAACGGCCCGTAACTATATGATGCATTGCGCGCTTATGATAACCATGCCGTTTATCTCTGTTAGTGCATGGACTTATTTGCCAATAATTAGGGTAGTATGAGATCGTAAATCTAAAAGCGTAATACCGTAAAAATTAAATGTAAATGTAAGTAAATGTTTGTTTGATTTACATGTTTGTGCGGCCCCAATCCATACGCGGGGCATGTGCTCTTGTGGTATGAGGGTTTTTCACTTATATGATTGTCCTTGTATAACTCTCCTAAATATTAATTACAAACAAAAACGTCTAGTGTGCCGTAAAAAAGGGATTATATAATTGATTTTTCACTTGTTAAAATGTACACGGTTAAAAATTGATGATTTCTAATTGAAATAATCAAATGTACAATTGAGAAAATTGTATCTGTTTAAGTGCTGCTGTGCTTTACGTTTTAAATATATGATTCGTAAAGCACAACAGCACTTAAACAGATGCAATTTTCTCAATTGTACATTGGATTATTTCAATTAAAAATCATCAATTTTTATCCGTGTACATTTTAACAAGTAAAAATTCAATCATATAACCCCTTTTTTACGGCACACTAGACGTTTTTGTTTGTAATCCGTGTACCTTTTTTACGGCTATGGCGTCGCCCTACAAAGGTTTATGCATGCAGTCGATTGTTGCTGGCCACTTTGAAACAATTCAAGTCAGCTCTGAAAGCCTCCATCTGCTAAATAAATACGCAATTCCATCGTTTTCGTTTTCGTTATCACCGTGCATGATAATAAACTCAACTCATATCTGACATAGTTTGACATTACTGAATTCATCGCATCGACCCGTGGGTTTAAATTAAAATGAAGCAACCTGTAGGCTAACGTATTTGCTTATCTCCAGAATCATCTTGAGTTGTTTTCCTAAGCCTATAATTAAAGACACGAACAACTGTGAACTCGGCTAGCAAATTGTGGACTGTTTAATATGGATGTAGCATCGTTTATAACTTTGTACAATCACGGGGCAAGGTTGTGTCACATGTCATTGGTATGGCAAATCATTACATTGATATGGTAGTCTGTGTTATCAGTAGGTTATGCTGGGTATGGGTTAACAGGTAGGTTCTGAGTACGGCTAATCATTGTGGTGTCACAATTAACGACACCACAATACCCGCTGATCCAGTAGCAGAACTAAGAATATTTTTCGGGGGGGGGGGAGGGAAGCACAGCACACATTTTCATCAGCATGCCAGTAAATAACAGTAATTCGAAGTTTTATCAATTAATTTACTCATCAAAAATGGCTGTACGCATAAGCTTACATCGTGGAAACTATGTGTTGTGTAAGGGACGGAACCGAGGGAGGGGGGGGGGGGGCAGAAGTAGGAGGGGTTGTGTAAAGAAATAAACGAATATTTACGTAGTTTCAACTATGTTGAATGACAAGAAAATACTACAAGCTCGTCACTGTATTTTTTTAACGTTACCATGAATACCGTTTTGTTTTGCAATTATTTCTGAACTATACATTTTTTTTTGGGGGGGGGGGTACAACTGAAACCGGGGGGTACAACTGAAACCCCCAGTTTCCACGTAGCGCCGTCACTCCATGACAGCATTTGGGTTCTCTTTCCCTACACTTCTTCAGGAAATACAGTATACACTTATACTGCCACAGGAAAACACAATTGTTCGCGTACGTTTGGTGGTACACATGTACATTTCCTTAAATGTCTCTTAAATAGCACTGTATCCCCGTTTGGCGGGTTTTTTTCTGTGTTTCCGTACACTCTATAGGTGCAGTGGTAGTTGTTAGTATAAGCACTCTGCTATGGCGCCAAGTGCGTAATTAAACCTATTTTCTTTTCTTTGTTTTAATCACAGTTAACGAGTAATCACTAAGCAAAGTAAACAGTCGCTGAGATAAAAAAAAATAAATAAATAAATAAAGTAGGCCTGACTAAGGGCAAAAAGGACTCTAACACCAAGTGTCATTAGACCGAGTATATTTGGACGTAATACGATCCTTCTTTTGTTTGTTTTAATCTCAGTTAGCAAGTATTCACTAAGCAAAGTGAATACTCGCCAAGATTAAAAAAATTAATTAAATCGCCTAATTAAGTGCAAATATAGGCCTAATTGTACTTGGCGCCATAGTAGAGGGCTTACTAACAACTGTCATTGCACTAGGGGGAAGGGAATTCAAATACCGGCTGTATTCCTCTATCCCCCCCCCCCCCCCCCCTTGCTTCATTTTCATTTTAACCGGCGATCGTTACGATGTGGTTAAAACCACAGAGTTTGAGAACATGCATCTTTAGCAGCATAAGTCACCTATTTGACCCAACACCTGCCGACAAATTAACTCTACATACTGGGGGCAAAATGATAGAAATATAAAATATAGAAGGAAAAATAATTACACAAAATAAACAACATGCCCCGAATAAAAAAAAAGTTCTCCTTCCAACAAAAGTACAAAGGGGAAGCAAGGTAAGATAAAATCAATTTTAATGAAAAGTAACTTTATCATTCAAAATACACACTCGTTCACAATTTCATTATATTAATAATTACTAATTTGAAAAAAAGGCATATTTTTTTTGACAATTACGAGCACGATTTACACTGTGGGGACACAAAAGTGCCTACTTTGCGTTTCATTTTTATTTATTTTTTTGGTAAAATCAACATTCGTAGAAATGAATGTAGATGGTAAATATGGAATGCAAATTGTTGGTGATATGCTTTGGTGATGAACACATTCAATAAAAAGTTTTACATTCATCGTTCAGAAAAAAATGCGAAAATACCACGTATTATTAATGTAAGATCACTGTACACAATATTGCGCTTTGAAGGTTGGTAGTGATTGGTTGAAATGATTTTCGCTACAGTCGTCTTGATGTTTGCAACAATAATTGGATTTCATAGTCCTGATTTTGGATTTTCTTTCGTTATTACTGGAACGTGTAAATGTCACTGTTTATCTTCCATAGCCTCCTCCGATACCTCCAATGCTTCCGCCGTAGTATCCGCCTCCTTGTCCGTATCCTCCGCCGTACTGTCCACCGCCGTATCCTCCACCGTACTGTCCACCGCCGTATCCGCCACCGTACTGTCCACCCCGGCCGCCACCACGACCACGCTGCGCAGCTACCAGGCTAACTGCCAGACAAATACATGCCAGAGCGAAAACCTAGCAGAAAAAAAGAAAAAATATATACATTAAAAAAATTCTAAAAGGAATAAGAAATATATTATTGGCGGAGCAGAGTGAGCGACGCGAGGAAAGCTTAGCCTGATACCAAATTGCAAAATATTGGTTGGTTGGTTGGTTGATTATTATGCTGGTACACCCCAATTTAATAATATAATTTAATAATTAGTTTATTTTCGTGAACCATGTTACATAATGGAAACCGTCACGAGGAATGCAAGATTTCTATTTTATTGCAACGAACCAGGTAAAAAGCACAAAATAACAAAATGATTTTAAATCATTTACAATAGGAAAAACACTGCAAAATAAGAAAAATTATTACTAGACAAATAATAATAATAGTATAATATCTTAAAAAAATTAAACACTTGATTTGTATGGGCTCACGAAACTTAAAAAATTTTCAGTAGTTTAAATTGACTTTGGTAAGTCATTACATTCCAATTAGTTCTCCATTTACGAGGGACAAATTTATCATTATCAAGGTTGTTAACAAGTTTATCATCGGACATCAAAATACTAAATAACCAGTCTGAGTGCGAACCGAGATACTATCACAAACTAATTTTAAGTGAGACGTTAACAAATACGGCAAAAGCCTAATAATGAACATAAATATAAATTAATAATAAACTTCAATCTTCTCCGTCTGTCATATACACAAAGCCTGTTTCCCCGTGTTAAAGACGGATACAGGAACTGACCAATATGAACAGTGGTCGGTATCAGCCAATGTTATCAACATCGTTCGAAATCTATTTTAAAAAACCGTACCCTCGGATACCATAAGGAACTATCTTTGTGAAGCACATCTCGATAAGTCTTATCAAGGTGCGGATGGGTTTCCATCTAGTCGAGTTTCAACGAACTACCGCTCTTGCGTCTAGCTTGTACAGATGTTGTATTAATTCTATCCCTCCCCAACGCCTGGGGGCCCCCCCCCCCCTTGATCCAAAGGTTGGATAGGATTAGGACATCTTTCAGAGCTCCCAGTCCTCCTGTATTTCCTATCTTTTTATAGGATTCCTGTGAAGTTCTCATAAATCGTGAAATGCGCCTGTATTTCTTATATTTTTCTGTTCCGAACTGAAATATTACCCTGTTTGTGATGTGTTTGCTTGCTACGCTAATTATTTCGATCTTAAAAGAGGAACATCACTCTTTATCTGCCGTGGCATTACATCATGGTTTAAAAACGAAACGAAACATGAATTGGTCGACTGGCCGAACACGGTCGAGTAAAGCATGTACCGAACATGTTATGCATTCAAAAATGATTTTTTATATTTTTATTGTATTGTAGGACAACCAAACATATTGTTGTCCTATAATGCGATAGGGCATTCTCCCACTGCATACAGGCTAACAATGCCTACCAACCATCTATAAATTTTGTTTGATTTTCCTACATTACCAGATATTTCTTCTTCTCTAAAATTCTGGTAATGTTCAAAATTGAGCCGTTTCAGCCATACAAACTTTACGTTGCTTCGGCTGACTTAAGGCTCAAAAGAAATTAATTAAAAGAAAAAAAAATTTAACAAAAAATGTCTATATTTCCTATTTTTTATCCATTGAAGTTGGCTGCGGCCCTTTGCAACCCCCCCCCCCCCTCTCCCCGGCCGTAGAAAATGTCGTCGCAAACGTCGAACCCACTCAGCCCTTCATTACTGATGAAAAGGGAAACAATTTGGGAAAATTCGGCGATCTTTGCATGAAATTTATGAACTTAGTCGGAATTTGTCCGAAATTTCTGATGACTTTTTATTTCCCTAGATATGTTTGGGAGAAAATTACTAGTTAAACAGTTGGTCAGTAGACGGCGCTAGGGGTGTCGAATCATGCCTTACCTTATAAGGAAAAATTACTATAAAAGTAACTTCTAAGAGTTTCTATAAGTACCCTTGCGTTGAAAATATTCGCTAACACCATGATTGGATAAATTGTTTTGCTGAATTTAGGGCCGTGAGATCTTTCTTTGTTGGCACGTTCGGGGCAGAAAATTCATCTAATTCATAGATCGCACGTGGAGGGGGCCATCAGTTCAACTCACGACGTTTTGACCCTTCCATGGCTGAAGAGCGAGCGATTCGACAAGAAAAAAAAGTTTACGTGATCTGTAAAGCCGTAAATCTTCCAACGGATTTACGGATTTGCTGGGATTTAAAGATTTAACCAAGATTTAATGATTTACACGAGATTTTTTTCAAGATTCACACGGATTTACAGATTTGAAGATTCACATGAAGATTTGCAGATTTGCTGGGATTATAAGATTTTAACGGTTTACGCAAGATTTACGTGATTTTTTAAAAGATTTGTACTAGATTTACAAGATTTGATGATCTTACAAGATTTAAAACGGTTATCGAAATCTAAATATTGGGTGTACGGGATTTCTAGTTTTTGTCGAACCCCTCGCTGAAGACGGCATAGGACCGTATACAAATTATGACGTCACTCAGGGCGGCTTTAGGGTGTGACAGTGTCGGACAAGAGGGGATGCAGGAGAGTAAATTTTTGACGTCGCACGCGTACTGACACTGTCAAAACAACGGGATAAAAGAGAAAAAAAGTCATCAGAAATTTCGAATGACTTCTGGGAGAAGGGGATCAAAAAATGGGAAAATTTGCGTCCAGACCGTCCCTTGTTTACCATTAATCGAACACCTATGGCCCTCCGCTCTGTGTGAATTTTCATTATGTACACTGAGTTGTTAAACTGAGCTTCAACTAAATAACGTTGTCATTTACGGTTCGTTCCTGATGTCAACATCAATCAGTGTTGAGTCCTACATTTAATGCTGTTGGACAGGGATATTTTCTTTCATTTGTGCACCCCCCTCCCCCCCCCCCAACCCCCCTGGAGCATCAGAACCCTTTCCTACTTACAGGGTCCAACAAATATGAATGTACAAGTTTAGAACTACTAGGACTAGCTCGGAGTGTAGTATATACGACGGATTTAAAAATAAAGAATACAACATGTGCTTCAGCGGACTAGAAAACTACAATGGCACCAAGAATTTCTTCATGACAAAAATGGTTAGCAGAATTATGGTGTCCTATCTTGAGTTTGCCCCAGAACGAATACATATTAAATATTTAAATATTTAAAGTATTTTTTAATTTTTAATTTTAATTTTTTGAATTTTGAAGTTTTTATTTTTTTAGTTTTTAATTTTTTTATTGTTGGTCCATACCGTACTTGAAATAAAAAAATTAAAAAACGTTTTAGAAAAAAATTTTTCTAACCGGTAATAACACGGTTTCTGACGAAGCGGTTAGTGTCTTAAACGGTTACCGTTCCAAATATGCTTCTGGTCGTATCGGCCGACACCGAAATTCTGTCACTTAATCAGGAATTTGCCAATGACGCTTTTTTAAACTGATATTTTAACCACACTAAAACCCTAGTACATTTTAAACATGCTATGATGCTCCCACCGTAGCATCTGTCGGACTTGTTCAATAATTGTCTTCTCACCTGTGGTTTCGCTTCTCATACAGTAGCACAATATATCAATTTCAACTTACCAATTTGATAATGCGAGCATTCATGATGACTTCTCAACGTTGCAGAAAAACCGAAATCGAAACTGAAGCTGAATCTCAAAAAGGAGCTGCGACGCTTTGGCCAACGATGTTCGCGCTTTATATACACTTAAAGAGTAGGCGTAAATTGCCGAACTATTTCTTGCGGTACATGATTTTATCTTTTTTTATCTTCAATAATTATCTTTAATTCACGTGAATCTCTGCATAAAGTCGTCCGCGTTTCAGCTAACCAGGCGACGGACCATAACCACAAAGCTCAAGGTCACGTGACTACGCGTTGGGCCTTCCCGACGAATCGTAAATTGCACACACAGGATGGGAACAAGCTTCGCCTACGGCTGATACACCTAAGAAATCAAAAGTGTTGGCAGTTGTTTTTTTTTTTGTTTTTTTTTTTTTAACGTGTGTTGGTTTCGCTTCGCAGAAAATGTTGAGTCCAATTCGGAGTGAGACGCTTTTTGTTTTTGGCTTGTGGTGGTTTGGTCTGGTTTTTAGATTTTATCTGCGGATTTACGCAGTAACAGCAGGAAAACTCTAAAATGCAAGCCTATATGCACGTGGCGCCATCCTCTTGTGGTATCCTACTGCTGTATTATTACTCAAATGTAGATTCCATCAAACAAATATAAGCCTAATTAAACGTGGCGCCATCCAGAAGTGTGGCGTCATCCCGCTGTATTATTCAAATGTTTGCCTAATCACTCAAATGTAGTCTATAATCACACATATATAGGCCTAATTCCGTGTGGCGTCATCCTGCTGTGGTGTCCTACTGCTGTATTATTACTCAAATGTAGACCTAATCAAACAAATATAAGCCTAATTACACGTGGCGCCATCCAGTAGTGTGGTATCATCCTGCTGTATTATTGAAATGTTTGCCTAATCACACATATACTGGCCTTGCGTCGGTTTAATTAAGATTTTTCCTACTGACCAGGAGATAAGTATGCTGGGTAATGCCGCTTATCGAAAAACGTCGGTGTAAATAGTACCTGCTTTTACCAGCGAAACCAGAGGGCGAAATGTGTCAGTCTTACAGAAGAGCAATAGCATCGTCAACCAAGCAAGCCCATCGAAGAACCAGAAAACTTGAAATTAAAAAATGGCGGCATCGATAGCGTCATTCAGCCTCGGACAAAATCTTCAAAAATTGACGAAATACTCGTACGTGGGAAGTATGTGAAGTTAAAGTACTTATTCTGTGTTCGATTCAAAACGTTTTCCGTTCATTACAAAAAATTTGAATCACGGATGAATGTCCAGCCCGAGGAGCTCTCTTTCTCGTGCAAAAAACTATGAGTTGTAGCAGGAACGATATATAACTTTTTTACACGGACGTTTCGGATCGCAGGAAAAATAATGATAATTTTCAGTTTTTCGTATTTTTACAAATTACGTGCCGCGCCTGCGCTGCCGCACTCGCTGCGGCTAAACATATAACATCAGAAACCCACAGCCAAAAACTTGTGCGACCAACCATAACCTGGCCCCTCAAAAACGTGATCCGTGTGACGCTTGAGATTTGTAGAGACGCTGCTGATCCGGTCTGTCCACGTAAAAAAAAAAAAAAATTGGAGCGGCACGAAGGCGGAGTCTCCAACACAATTCCACCGTTCGTATTGAGCCCTGACCCCATGCGGGCAGTTGTCGAACTAGTGGCCGTTTTTACTTTTACGGAAAACGTACATTAAAAATTACGCTGTGTCGGTTTTTACCTAATAAGTATGTGTGAAAAATATGTCTTGTGTTTAAATGAACTTAAAACCAAAAGGGCAATTGTTTCTCGATCAAAGGCCTACACTTGAGTAGAAATTTCTCAAGTTCTCACACATGCCGGGAAGTTAAGCCTCTTACAGCTGTTTTGATAAAATAACATTTTTGCGATGTTAAATCAACTGCTGAAACCTGCTGCTTCTTTCCCAGTCTGCCTTTTGTAAACGTAGGTTAAACACTGTAGATACTCGTGGCAATCGGCAACCATGGTCATACTTAGCTCAACTCATTGTTTTAAAACGTAATGCTGCATTAAAAAATTCATGATTTGCCAGTTCTGATCTAGCTTAAAATAAACTAGCCATATCGTTCGCTTGGCTCACTCCATTGGCGTCCATCCATGCTTCATGTAATTTATTCGATTCAAAAAGATTCACAAAATCGATGAACTGATTATTTCGACGCAAACTAATTGCAATCATTGCTCACAATTCGTCCATCACATTACTCAGCACGCCTGCATTTCACCTAAAGCATTCAAAACATACGATTTGTTTGTTTGTTGGCACGGTTGTTCGTCTACTCCTCTAGAAGTAAGCCCCTACCATAGGAGTTGATTGTGTTTGAATGGATAAGCAACTCCCAGCTCAAATGCATAGCCGAAGTGCGTAGTCTTCGATGGCAAGTGTGACTCACGAATGTACCCAGAATACAAAGCGCGTCTGCTACTTCCGCCTGACCAAGCCGCCATGAGGTATTCGCGATTGATCCGCTCGTAGGCGGTGGAATTTTCTGTGAAATACGCCCTGTACTACGTTGTTTATGATGTATCAAACGTAGGTAAGATAAGACATTGTTATATTGCCAGGCGTTACGTGCCATTGTGTTTTGTAACAAAGTTTGACAGTCGAACGAAACCTTAACGCCGATTGTTGGGGAAGTAAATATCGTATTTTTGTAACACGAGACGGAGTGCTTATGAATGCATGGTGTAGAATGAGTCATCTTCTTGTGACAACAGTAAGTTTAACCAAGTTAAAAAGTCGTAGCAGCAGAAAAATTGAATAAATTACTAAATCTAATTTAGTACCGTTATACCAGTTTAGTACCGCGTTATACTAGGCGTCGTCTGCTTTCTCCGCCATGTTGAAAGATGGTTTAGATGGATTAAACCATAGATTAGAAAGTTAACTAGATATACCGTCTTACTTCTTCCCGTCCTACGTGGAGCTCTGGCGGTAGTTGCGGCTACTAATACCTCTGCTGATGCTTTTGCCTTCGTGCTGCTTCGAAGGCAATGCATTAGCAGAGGTATTAGTAGCCGCAACTACCGCCAGAGCTCCACGTAGGACGGGAAGAAGTAAGACGGTATATCTAGTTAACTTTCTAATCTATGATTAAACCTAATGCGTTGGGTGTAAATTTCCGATCGCGCGGCCGCGAGTGCCGATTGGCGTGGCGGTACGTCCTTTGACGCCGCGCTCTTAAACTTCCGGTTTAGTCAAGTTGCTTATCCACCAAAACACAATCAACTCCTATGCCCCTACGAAAGGGAGAGTAAATGAAAGATTGCGACAAAAAAGGGAAACTCACTGAAAGGGTTAAGTTTACGTTGAAATTGCTCACTTTGCTCGCTCAATCCACGTACTTCCGTGTTTCAAAAACTAAATGTTTGACAACCTTTTAGGTCTGCCTTATGCCGTGCATCAGTCACTTGAAGCAAAACCAATTTTAAGTTGTATATGTAGTATGGTGCAAAATGTGTCGTCCTTTAAAAGTTTTTTTTTTTTTTTTGGCAAGCAAGTTTATTTCTACCTTCGTCCTTTGAACTGCAATCTCAAAGTTCATAACACGTGTCAACAATGGTTGGCCCGAAAACAAAGTGAATTGTGATTTCCAACTGAGTTTGAGATCCATTATATGGTATATCGTGTAACTGACGCAAAACATGATGTCACAGTTTTATCAGGCAAAGTTTACTTTGGAAGGTCAAAGTTGGTTCAGGCATAATGAACTTTGTATGAACAAACTATGACGTCATGAACAAATGTCATGAGGATCAATAAAAAAAAAAAACTTTTGACATTATTTTGCAGGTTTTTTCACGTATGTGAGGGTCATAAGATCAAGTTACAGCGACAAAAAAAGGCCTAACGGAAGCACAATTTAATTCTCTTTCATTTGGTCCTACTCCCGTCTTTACAGGTGCCTTGGTTCAAGGGGAATAGAGGTACACGCAGACACGCGCACATCATACGTTTTTATACTATAACGATTTAGATTTAACTTTCTAAACTGATCTACTGTTTATTTTTAAGTATTCGTACCGTGATCAATTTGCTTTACTGGTGCTTCGATGTCATCGTGGCTGAGTTGAGTGTGAGAGAGCTCAGCCCGGTTGCTGGAGGTTTGTGGATCTGGTCGAACTCCTGGAAAGAGGATCTTGGCAAAGTCCCCTCCAGGACTTCCGGCTAGGGTAGGGTGAGAGGCTACCATGCTCCTTCAGCGGCTATGGGAACTATTCTGGCCAATTCTGGACAATCTTTCGGCCCCTATGATGATCGGAGGTTAGCCGAATCGAATCCCCGGGTTGGCACCTCCCTTTACCTTCTCTAAAAAGTCTGGTAATGTTCAAAAGAGCCGGTTCAGCCATACAAGCATTAAGTTGCTTCGGCTGACTTAAGGCTCAAAGAAATTAATTTTAAAAATATAAAAAAAAAAAAAAAAAACCTCCGGCAGTTGCAGTTGCCATTATGTTCATTGACGATGGCACCCTCTGATGTTATTACTGAAATGGTACTACTCTCACTCATATTTTTACTATTTGTAGATAAAATGTGGTGTTACCTACGTATGTTAACCCCGCTACTAATCTCCATTTATCGTGTTTTCCTATTAACTGTAGTACAAAATACATTACTAATGACTCATTTCTTGGAAGACTGTGTCGCACGTGTTGGCCTTCCGTTCAGTATTTCTCACGTTGACCGTGGCGTATAAGGGAAGGAAATACGGCGTTTGTTTACCTGTGTAGTGTAGGCAATAGGCCTACCATCCCAAATTTCTAAATTTCTGGACTGGATTGGTCGCCGGGCCGGTGTTGTCGCAAAGCCTAACAAAAGTGTACGAATCGTAATGAAAAGACTTAGAAAAAAAATCAGAGACTAAATGAAATTAAATAAATACACACAAATGGCTGTAAATTATGTGAAGGAAAGAGAAAATCAAGCCGAACAGCGAACCTCATACGCGAAATGGCGTTATACAATCAGTCACCTTTACACACTTACGTATCGTCGGGCTAGTGTGACCAGGATTCGAACTGGCAACCCAAACCCGTCCCCAGAATACTGTCGTAACCCCTTTATTGCTATGCCCACTCTCTTATTTTAGTTATTTGAATTTAGCTATTTGGCTTGTTTTCTTCTTTCCTTCAGGCCGATAAAAATAAACACCTTTGTTCTTTTAAGGGTAAAAATGAAAAGTTGATGCAGGCCGGTGGCTTTTTATTTATTTTTTTTATTTTTTAACCTCTCAAAGTTTGATGCGGCGCGGCATATTTTTTTTTTGGGAGGTGGGGGGGATGGTTTGAGAGATTTATTATTTTTGCTTTTGTGGGGCTTCTCTAAAACTGCGATAAAATAATGTGAAATCACAAATTTTGAAACCTGGTTTCGCAGGCGTGAACCACGACCGAATTTCTAAGATTTTAGTGTGAACTGTGGACCTAAACGAACAAAATAGTGTATGCTGAAATAAATGCATAAGATTCAAATCACAAAATCATTTCATTTGTACATTTTTGTGTTTATTAAACTGCAAGATATGTTGCTTTCCTTGTGTTAAAAGTTAGTTAAACTAGCTTATTAATAATGTGCACTTGGACTTCGCTGTGCTAGCCAAGTTCACAAATACAGGTGGTTTTATTTACTGGGCATTTGTGCACAGCCAGCATAATGCTGGAAAACAGGCTGCTATTAGCAGAAGGGCAAGTTTAATACCCAAATAAAGTAAAAAAAAAAAAAAACTTTTTTCAAGATTTGAGGTTTGTGGAATTTAAAAGTTTTTATGTATTTATTAGCGGCCCGTATAATTATTGATGGGGGCGCTTATTGGAAACAATGTTATTTTTTTTTCGCGGTCTTATCTATATCGTTAAAAACGTATGATGTGTGTGTGTGTATGTGTTCAATCCCGGTCTCGGCCGGTCCCTGTCGGGAAGAAGGCCCCGGAAATGCATTCGTGCTCATGTCGTTTTTGAAGCATGCAATAGATCTTGGTTATTTCCTAGAAAAAAAATGTCCCTACCCCTCCCGAGATAACCTTAGCAGTTGCAAAAGAGCTTTAATTCGACAATTTCCATTTATTGCCGTAAACAACTATTTTTGGCCCGGCTCTCTACGGGAACCTTTTTTGATATTGGAAACGTGGAGGAGAGACGTAACGAACGTTGAACAACTTCATATTTTATTCTTAAGGCCTGGGTTTAGTTGTAGGCCCCATTGGAGTTTTTTGACTAGCTCCCAGCTGAAGCCATAGTGTCGGGGCTCAAAAACTGGTCGTGTAAACTTGATGAAACTCGGTGTGAGGGTAGCCCTCGTCCGTATAGGGCCATAAGGCGTGAAGGACGATTTTGCTAGATAATTCCAACAGTAGTTCGCATTTTGCATTTATTTACACGTACGTCATGCTAGACATCAGCACGAGGCACCACAGGGTCATTCTCTTACCTAAAATACCAAGGAGGGGCTGAGTTCAGGCACAAACCCAGGACCTTTGGCACTTGAGATAGACATGCTAATGCATTAAACCACCCAGTTCGAGCCCGAAATAGGGCCAACTTGAAAAATATATCGTTCGTATTATAACTACTGTAGTGTAGAGGACGAATCCAGTAAACATATGGAATATTTTCGTTTACGCGTTAGGCACGGCAGTACTAAGTTTACATTCCACCACTTACGCCGCCTGTAAGTAGGCCTGTATTTTTTAAATAATTAGGCCTAGTTTTTGTTTTTCTTTAATTTGCATTTGTGTTATTCAAAAACAAAGGCACTTAGAAAAGAAAACCACGTCATATTGAAGCTCCGATAAATTTTAATCAAATAGTTAAAGGTCCACTATTTGCAAATTTTCAGTGGTGTTGTCACGCTTCCATCTTCTTCAGGCTAGAGTCCAGAAAACCCCAGAAATCACCGACAAACTCATAAAACGATCACCTGTAATCGCTGTTTTCATATTCGCTGTTTTTTGGACTCTAGCCTGAAGAAGGACCACCGAAAATTTGCAAGTAGTGGACAATAATTACTTGAACTATTTGGTTGAACGTAAACGAAGCTTCATTTGCTATTCTATCCAAAGTAAAGCAGAAATGTCAATTTTTTCAAACTATACTTCAAATCTACAAAGCCGTTTTCCCCTAAGGAATGATCAGGAAACCACAAGTAAGACACGTGGCGCCGTCTAGTGGCGATCTGCAGTACTACTAATTATCTTCCTATCATGTCTGTGTAGGAAATTATTGCAATCCCAAACTGTCCTGTATCAACCCAACCCTTGTTAATATAAGTTAAAGGTACATTCTTCCCAGCCCCACTGTTAGGTACAGCCCCAAATTTCCATTTACTTACCGTTAATCAATCCCCTTCAAAAATCCGTTTTAAATGTGGCGTCTACGAGATTTTCTGTTGAATATTGGGAACTAAGCTAACAGCATCCTGCGATAATATGATCCTTTGCGTGCTCACAATAACCATACCGTTTTATCTGTGTGTGTGCATTTACTAATTTTTAATAGTTTGCTAATAATTACCATGAGATCAAAAATCTAAAGGATTAATAATTAAAATTATTTATGCCAATAGATCGCCGAGGAAAAATGATAAGATACTTTCCTACAAAATTATAAAGTGTGATGTTAAAATACAAAAATCTTTCCGGTTTTCGACGACACAATTTTTGTGTTCATGCTGTTTCGTCTACTACGCCCAAGGCCAACTGAGGATAGTGGCTGCATTCTTCTCTGCGATGAACGCAGCTACTATCTCAGTTGGCCTTGTATTACCACGCCGAGTCTTGCTAAACGCTGCGATGGTAGCGTGCGTGGATGGCGATCTATGCGCGGCCGTTATAAGGTAGGCAGAATGTAACGTTAACTTGATATCGCATCTTAACTCTTCCAAGCCTACGTGTCGCCTGGCTACAATATTATAGGCTATATCACTCACTTTGTAGCGGCTCCTGGCTGCTTCGCACAGAAAGCATTAGCAAAGGCGTTAGGAACCGCAGCTACCACCGGGGCCCTACGTACGCTTATACTATTTTATAAGTCGCTTATAGTATAGTATAGTATAGTATAGTATAGTATAGTATAGTATAGTATAGTATAGTATAGTATAGTATGCGCTTATACTATTTTCCGTTATACGTTCTTCCAATTATGCGATTTTCCAGTTAGACGATTATCCCTCGCCCCTTGGAAGGGGCGAGGGATAATCGTCTAACTGGAAAATCGCATAATTGGAAG
>JAHWFP010243846.1:19508-38102 GCA_023313725.1 Lithobius niger
CCAAGGGGCGAGGGATAATCGTCTAACTGGAAAATCGCATAATTGGATGAACGTATAACGGAAAACAGTATAACGGAATATCTTTGAACAGGAAATTCGTATAACGGAAAAGCGTCTAACTGGAAATTCGTATAATGGAAAATCGTCTAATATCCCTGCCTCGCTCGCGCTGCCGCGCTCGCTGCGGCTATACATATAACATCAGAAACCGCAGTTAGACGTTAATCCAGTTAGACGTTTATCCATTATACAATTATCCATTATACGATATTCCGTTTAGATGCTTTTCCAGATTTTTTATTTAGGCACATTTTAGACAATTATCCCATTAGACGATTTTCCAGTTAGACGTTCGTCCGACGCCCCCCCTTCCCCTTTGGAAGAGGTAAGATGCGGTTTTTCGTCTACTAGGCCAAAGGCCAACTGAGAACAGGAACAATAGTTGCAATCCAGGAAACATGAAAGCTTCATTTCCTTCCTCATTTACACTGTTTTAATAATGTTCAAGAAACGACATCTAATCTATGGATGTTTACGTGTGTGTGAATCTAGTAATTTTTTTTTTTTTTTTGCCAAGACCGATCGGTTTAATTCTAACTAATATGCGAAGTAGGAAACAAGCCACCAAAAGCAAAAAAAAATAAATAAATAAAAGTACAAAAATAACGTCGAGTGCAGTAAGTCATATTTGTAACGCAACATTTCGTTCGAGCGGCGTAACTCTGATTCGAACTGGTCAACCAGTTTTCTTCAAGCACCATTATTTGCCATCATCAATATGGCAGAACGCGTGGTCGTATAGATAAAGGCGATATGGTAGCGATTCGGAGGAGAATTGACTCATAGGTTCGAGTGCGAGTCACATCATTCGAAAGTGAAACCAAAGTCAACACCAGTGGCTTAAAGGGGGATTGCCACCAAATGAAAAGCTGTATCATCTATATCCACTTGTCGCTATCTAGTTGTGTCTAGCCCTTATCAACAGGTAAAAGAACACACAAATAAATTTATTTTTATAAAACAAACAAGCCACGCGCCTCCTTATATATTAAGTGTAAAGTTGGTACGGCCACGCGCACCAGAAAGCAAGCGGTAAAGTTAAGCCTAACGACATCACGGGCGCTTTATTTTTCTCTAGAACGACAGTTTTGAAACGCAGATTTTGAACCGCTAGATGGGTGCCATCTAGTGATAGTAATATCGTTAACCTTGACCGCTTGCTCCCTGATGCACGTGGACGCACCAACTTTACATGCAATAATTAAGGAGGCACGTGGCTAGTTTGGTGTGCAAAAAGAAATTTCTTTGCGCATTGATTCGATTGTTGAACTAAATAATGGTAGACGGCGCTAGATGCTGCAACCTGTCCGTCAGGGAATAGGTACCTTTAAAGCGCACTTTGGTCCAGTAAGCAGCTTGTACCTCGTACCTCCCCCGCCACAAAAATGCTCCTTAATTTCGAATGGAAGGGCATGAGAAGAATGCAGCAGTTTACGATTTGTTGATCAAAATGATTACGCAAACCTTTTCATGCCCATGTATACACAATAAACAATTTGTATTATTTTAATGCAATACAAACTTAAAAATAACTTAGTGCCGACACTTGTGTATTCGGGAGGTAAAATTCGAAGTATATGGGTTCACGGTAGTTCAAACAATTACATGAGTTTCTAAAACACAAAAACCCACAGAAGAACCCAGAGCTTCTCTTGGATAAAATTCATCAACTTGTACAAAATAGATAAAAGACATTAATCCTGTGAATTCTTCTTTATTAGGCTGAACTAGTTGCACTATTCTGGTTGTATTGGTGATCCTTAGGTTACAATTGAGAATGGTTGAACAACTTATTCAACCTGAAGATCACTAATATAACTAGAATAATGCAACCACTTACTAAAGAAGACTTCTGGAGAATAAAACTAGTTTTAACTCCGGTGACGCTTTGGTTAGATGGCTTTGCTTTCTATGACGAATGACCTAGGTTCGAGTCCCAGGAAAGAGTTTTTTTTTCTGTGCCTAATGAGTTTCAACTAGGCTACTTGTTAATGTATAGTCTGTTTAATTACGCTAACAATTTGAATTCGTGTTTGTTTCCTCTCTTTGTCTTGTCGTTATCTGCAAATAAACAGAATTTTACGCATAATAATTCAGAAACAGTAACAAAATAAATCAACAACAGTAGTTTTAATCCAGGAAACATAAAAACTTCAATTCCTTCCACTGTGTTTTCTTTTTAGCAACACACGGACCTTCGGTATCAACGTTAATCACAACCAGCAAAAACAGTGAAGGAAATTGGCATTGATCATTGTAGTCTTCAGTGTAATGATGTACGTCTGCAACAATTTGACGATGGGTGACCTGATTTTTTGGAGTTGGCTGTGCTTTCGGAAATTTCTGAGATCTGGTTTATCGTCCATAGCCTCCACCAAGACCTCCTATGCTTCCGCCATGGTATCCACCGCCGTACCCACCGCCATATCCTCCGGGGCGGCCTTGGTTATATCCTCCGCCGTATCCACCGCGGAACCCACCACGTCCACCACCAAAGCCACCGCCCCTACCACCGCCCCGAGCAGCAACTAGACTGATGACCAGGCAAATACAGGCCAGGGCGAAAACCTGTAATGGAATAGAAGGAAAAAAGGTAAACAACAGCAATACAAATTGTCCAGGTGTAATATCGGTACTATTTCATCCCCCCCCCCCTCCCTTAGTAACATCAACGTAACACTTGGCATAACCCTCACCTGAAATTACGTTACGTTTTTCGAACAACTGTAACACTATTTGGGATGAATTCGTTTTTATAACGTGAACTTAGTATCAAGTGGCGTAATAACCAGTGATGTTGAAAAAATAAAACTTTCAAATTGAAAACAGAGGTCAGAAAAATAGTTTAGTCAATAGAACTTAACGGAAAAAAATTGGAAGGCTCACCGTTTGCGAACAATAATTTTTCACAAATTTGTGCGTTACGAAACACTTCATCATAACCACACACACCCCCCCCCCCCCCCAACCACCACAACAGATGGTAACACATTTATACTTATGCTCCCCATGCAGGCTTCACGTACTTTGACAACCGCTGTAATTTTATTTCACACTCACTGTTTGGCAGGAAAGCCACTCGGCGGTAAAATGGAATGATGCTTACAATTTCCGTAATTTCTAAAGTAAAGTACCGAATTTCGTTCCGTTTTTTTTTAACGGCCATGCCTTGCCAATGTCTACAAGTTCTAGTTTACACTAGGGTTCTGCGAAGCATGGCTAAAAAGTTAGCATCACGATGACTTTGAAAATGGGCGTCAAGGTCATTGAGAACAAGTGATTAGTTAGCCCACTGTTCACCTAAATGCCATGCAAGGTTTCATTGCCCTAGCATTAACCATCTGCGATTGCCAGTGGTGGCCCTTCCTTTCTGCCCCACCCTGTATTTCTGGATTAGGCCTACATCAGGCTTGCATTATTAGGCCTACGTTGGGCGTATATTTGTTTGACTAAGCCTAATTATTTAATACTATATTTGAGTAATTAGGCTCAAAATTTGCAATAGCGAAAAGTTACTACGCAGTCTTTACGTACGGCACCAGCGAAGACCAAACTTATGGCTAGTAAAGGCGCTCTTTTCACCTTGTCTTCTCCTATAGGGGGGGGGGGGATTGAGGCTTAATGGCGCGTCGACAACGTGGTCATTAGCGCCAACCTCAGTCACAGTGCAGTGGTCCGGGTTGCCACTGCACCACACATTACAGAGATGTTATTCAAACCCCTAATCTAAATCTTGTCATACATCTGTACCTCCTGCAAAAATTGAAAAACACCGGACAGGAGGACAGACTTATCGCCCAACTGACGCGCAATGTCATGCGGAAGATGGAAACTTTGACGAACATCATCAAGATGGCGACAATCAACAAGGAAGTGCCGGACCGTTAGTGGCACTACGGTTCTATAGGCGCAGCACCAGAATCTTTGAGCAATATAAAGAAAATATCGGCAAATTAAAAATGAAACAATACTATTCGCAGCAGCGCCGCGATTTTCATAACTAAAATGAAATAACGTGATCCATATCAGCGTATTGAGTGACGGAGAATCTGGAACGTGGATGCCGTGTCTTGAATATGGGCGACGCTGTCGAAACGGTGAACAGGCGCCTTTAAGACATTGGCCGAAGAGGAACACAACAACATGTGAAAAATTAAGTTACTTTCAAAATCAGCATTCCTTTACCAATGCTTCAGAAAAGTACGACTGGAAAAAAGTGTGGTAAACAAATCAGCAAATATTTATTGGATGGGGGTAAATAGTAGGAAAAAAATGTCCTCTTATTTTCAGTGACGTCCCCTTTCTTGGGGGGGGGGGCCCCCCCCCCCACACACACACACACACAACAAAAAACATTACAGACTCAGGGTAAAACCTGAGACGGTTGGGCCGGCTTTGGCCAAACTAGGTCGAAGTAATTTTTCACTATAGTATGGAGTGACCAGCGATTAGCCTTTTTTACTTTTTATTTGTACCTTTTTAAGGGGAAGTGGGGATGAAGACACAAGTAGCCAGCCATTTAACCGGAATGCGTTGAAAAGACAGTGTGCCAATTCTGTCACCTAGGTATCCTTCGTTTGTTTCATTTGTTTTTGTGTTTTAAATAGACCGTCGTTCATGGAGTGTCAAAGTAGAAATTATTGAATGAACGAAGAAACACAACGGAGCCAAGATCGTGAAGGGCTTAGGATGACAAGTGAGCAGCAATAATGCAGAAAAATTAAATACATAGACCAAAATCGCTGTAAATAGTATAAAGGAAACCTGGAAATAAGCCATCAATGAAAAATCATACCCTATAATAATGTAGCACAGTACGCCACCGTTATATTTCATTCAATTTCGTATGCTTTGCCCATGACCAAACACATTTGGTCGAATGGACTACTGGTCACGGTTGTGACCTTAATAACTGGTTCAGTGAGTTATCGTTATGCCAGTGGACAAGTGGCCATATCGATAAAGGCGGTATGGCAGTGCTGGTGATGGATTGGTTCGCCGGGTCGAATCCGGGTCACGTCACTTGAATGAAAAGTAAGTGAATGAAGGTGGCTTACTGTACTATGTTACCATCACGATTTTCGGTGATGTTTTTCCCCCAATTTTGATATGAAGAACATATCAACTTGTCATAATGAGTCCCTGAATTGTACACGGATATTTGAATTGCAGCTTCAGTGCGCTAGCCCACTATGGCAACTTGATGCTATCAAAACCGCTGCAGACTTGCCATGTTAATTAACGTCAGTATACAAGAAACTGACTTCAAAGGTTGACTGAATAGCAGACCTCCAAACCTTGACAAAATACAGTAAAAAACATAGAGGTTAAGACAGCCAATGAATTCCGCTCAAGTTAACTAAACAATGAGGAGGCGGTAGCAATAAAAGAGGCCGAGCGGGTTCATTCTTAGCACGGTAGCAAAGAAAAAGAACGAGCGGCCAACAATGTGAATGGCTGCAATCTGTCACAAACAATGAACAAGGAAATTTTACTTCCATAATGCTGGCTATTAGTGCCAGAGTTCAAGAGTTTCAAAGTTGGTCAAGTAACAATCACTGCATGCACGATCGTTGTTGCAGGCTCATCGTGCTTGGTATCAAAATGGAGAAACAGACAATTCAGCCACACTGAGAATAATAGCGATGCTCTCCATTTAAAACGGTATTAACTTCTCTAAGAAAACAAAACACCAGGGGTTCCAAGGGAGGGGGAGCAGGGTCCAGTGGGGGGGGGGGGGCCCCCCCCCCCACACAAGGGGGGGGGGGGGCCCGGGAGGTTCGGGTTGGTAATGTATAATGCTTAGCACAGTGATTATAACACTGAGGGCACGTTTACGCAACAACTTTCCTTTGCCTTCTCGCATCTAGAATTTAATCGCGATGGCAAAGGTGTTGTTGCTATGTTAATAATGCTACCTGGATTAGCTAAATCTGACATCGTTTGATTAAATGCTTGCAGTCTTACAAGCCATAACAATAAGATAGAATTCTTCCCCGACGAAATAATCTTCTCAGTCGCTTCTGAGGGTACATTATTGACTATTTCGTTAGGTATAACCGCTGCGATGTTGGAAGTTTCAGATAATTTCTAGCTGCAAGAATGCAAATTGCTAAATACGCTAAATGGTGCTGGGGGGGGGGGGGGGGAGAGAGGAGCGTGGAGAAACTTCAGAAAGCAACAACTGAAGTGTAATAAATAAATACTGAGCAAACCCATTTCCGCTTATTTAGATAGTAAAATACATCTATAGTAAACGGGGAATTTTTTTTTTTATAGCTAGCACCTATTGGGACCGTTACAATTAATATGTACATCAATGCCACACGTACCGGCAATGCACTTGGGGACATATCTATAAAGTTAGTGGACCAGTGCGCATAGCGATGGAGACGATTATTCATAAACGGTGAAACACAGTACAGCGGACATGGGAAAGAGCTAAAGAATGGAAAAGGACCAGACGTAACGACGAAAAAAATTCCATGCGTTAACGGGATTCCAGGAACTGAACTTGGGTCGTTGGATTGAACCATGGATGTGAACGCACTAGACCACTGTGCTAAATCGATACTCCAAGATCGATACTTAGCTTATACTTACACCAGGGCCGGATTTACAAGAGGGAAAAGGGGGCAACTGTCCCATCCCCTTACCACCAATCCCCTCCCCCCTTCCTTTGCATAAAAATTCAATAATTAAAAGACTATTTTATTAGAAACAGCGTGAGGATGAAATAATAATACTTTTTTTTACGAACTTGCCATAATTCTATTTCTCGAGAGTATACGTGAAAAAAGAGAACTCGCTAGAAATCGGATACGGCAGTGATGTATAGCGTATGAGTATACAAGTATAAAGCAGATTTTTTGTTTGCCGTAGAAAGCATAACAGGTCAAAGGATGGGCTTTCACTGACACCCTGCCTAGAATTTCAAAGTATTGTGATTTAAAATCAGTTCACATATTTTGTTTTGTCAAGGCTGCGGAACCAGCTTTTGAACAAAGACACATATAGTTTCCATTAATAATACCAGTCGGCAGGTGTGCTGTTTTGACGATCAGTTTTAGTTGATATCCTGTCGTGATGCTAGTGCTACGTGCTTCAGATTTGGGGGCTCTCCACTGGGGGAGCTAACAGCCCTTTCCTATGCCCCCCCCCCCCCCCCCCTTCGGGGGCTTTTTTCACCCCCCCCCCCCTCCGAACATTTATTTCCAGTGGTGGTTCCCACCGAACATGAATTACGCCGGACACCCCCTCCCAAATGTAATAAGGCCTTATAGAGCAGTGACATTTGCCGCCATATTGGCACCAGTATGGGTTTTGGAGGGCATAACTACAAGGTGCACTACATAAAAATGGAGGGAAAAACAACGGAAGAGCGGATTTCTTAGGCTTAAAATAACGTTGTTTTCTCCAACAACAAAAATCGCGTGTTTTAGGTCTAAGAAATCACTCTTAACAGCATCGGCTTCAGTATGACGCCCTTCTGTTTCTCTCTGCAGTGCCCCTTGCAGCTAACCCATTAAAGCTCCAGCATAGAGTTATATACAATAATACTATGTCGTGTCACTGCGCTTTACGTCCACATGCCAATATCCCAAACTCAGGTAGACAGTTGAATGATTATTACTGTTTATTTGCCATCCGTATTTCAAAATGCTAAGTCTGTGTTGCATCGTTTACAACTAACGTATATTAGCAGCTAATTTTTTGTTTCAGAGAAAATTCTGTCACTGATTTGGTGATATGTTGGTTCGTTGTTCGACTTCGAGTCAACATCCGTTCCCCCAACCCCCACCCAGTGAAAGGGAAGTTCTAGTAATGATTTTTCACCCGCTAAATCGAACTCTCGTGGATCGATTCGTGCTTGGGAGCAAAACAAGAAATGCAATTTTAAATTTGTAAATAATTTTAAAAATATAACAAGAAAACTACCCCCCGTTTGCATTGCTTTTATCGAAATATCCTTTAGATTAATTTAATCCTTCGTAAACTCGTTGGCGCCTGTTAACTATACGAGTCTAACAATATTATACTATCATTTATAATACGCATGAAATTTTAACTCACCAGCTTCAAGATGCGAGCATTCATGATGACTTTCCAACGTTGGATCAAAATCAAAAATCAAAATCGATATTGATTTTCAAAATCAGCTACGACGCCTTAACCAACGGTGCTCCCGCTTTATATACTCATAAACGAAAGGTGCAAATTGGCGAACTATTTGTTAGGTACCCATGACTTAGTTGTTTCTATTTTTATTTTTTATTCACAGGAATCACGGCAGAAAGTCGTCCGCATTTCCTAGAACCAAGTGGCTTACAGCAACATATTACTTTGTTCGAGGTCACGTTATATTGAGCCTTCCCGTTACTGAGGACAAGGAATCAGAACTACATAGCGCTACTCAAAACTGCACATCACGTATTTCACCGGCCAAAATAGGCCTAACTTATTGCATTTAAAGAAATTATGCCAAATTAGGTATTTCAGATTTGTTTGGTGTAGGTTACACTTGATTAGTTTCGATGTGATGTCGATTCTTATAACTGTTTCTGATTTTGAGTAGTGCTAACTATTGACGATGACCACCGACAAGCGACACACACGTCACCGACGTCTGACCTGGGTTTTGCTTCGCGGAAAATACTGTGTTATGCCGGATTCTAGCTAGTTTGGTTCAGTTTAAGTTAGTTTGCTTACGGTTTTCATCATTGGCCAATGTTTTAATCTTGGTATCTGATTAATCACTGAGAATTGGGAATTACCAGATGGAAATACTGAAAAACAGCAGGGGGTATTCGGATTAATGTGCCTTCACTCAATAGACGTTATCTCGGACAGGGATACTTAATTAGAGTGGTTAAGAGACAGTAAGGGTATTACCAAAGAAAGGCAATGTTGTCAAAGTCAAACCTTTTGAGATAAGTTGAGATAATGGAAACCCTGTAGCGGAGGTATACATTTTTTTATGGAGCAAGGTGGGGTGATGCACGAATATTATGTGCAAGAGATCCATGGTTTGAGTCAGGCCTCTGCCACTTCTAAGAATTTTCGTGAATTGAATGACTCTATCGTGCATCGTGCTCATGTCGGTTAAAAGCATTTAAGAGGTCCTAGGAATTTCCGGTTGGAATTACCTAGCAAAATTGTCCTTCTCACCTTTTGGCGCCATGGCTTCGACTGGGAGCTCGACAAACCTACAAAGTATAATAACAAACTAAGATGACGTGGGGGTGAAGTAAACGTAAAAAAATAAAAGAGTAATATTCGTATTATTATCTTTTAAACCGTTAGAATTTGTGCTTTAAGAATGACGCAAATCCCTACTAAAAACAACACCCACAAGTTGAAGATAACGAATCTTTAATTTTTGCCCACTATCATTTATTCGTTCAAGGTATGTTTGCCGTCAACTATAACAAACCAATTACTATATAGAATATTAGTATATTAGTATATTAGTATTTAGTTCAAATAGTACAAACCCTGTTGAAAGTATCAAATTACTATTTTGCGGGAAACTGAAGGTTAAGAACGACGGCAGCCATTAACAGGCAGACAATTCCCACAAGTTCAAGATAACAACAGTTCTTTAATTTTCGGCCATTTGAATTTTGTAAGCCTTGTTCAACTATAAAAATAACGATAGGGACAAATGAGCATGAAAAACTACACAACAGAAGCTAAAAATTACCAAATATACTCGCAAGGTTTCAATAAAACATTAAAAATACAAGAGCACACTCACTGAATAACAGCCACGTCACCATCAAAGATGGCTCCAGCCTGGCAGCCATCCTTTGAGTGTGCTGTTGTATATGTATAATGATTTATTGAAAGCTTGTGAGAAAACTGGTAATTTTTAGCTCTTGTTATTCATGTCCATTTGTTCCTGTTGTTATTTTCATAGGCCAACAAGTCCTATACAAAATTAGTATAGACGAAAATCAAACTATTGTTGTCTTGAACTTGTGTGTATAGAGCAGTGATACGACGTAGTATTATTGTATAGTAGAAAACAAAAACGAGTTCGTTTGATGTTTAAGGTAAGGTTTAACTGATCCGAAGTCAAAACAGCATAGTTCTCGTTATGAAAGGGTAACCATCATGTGTATAACTAACTATTCTTAAAAGAGAACCTTGGCATTGACCCAGTGACGGCCAAATATTCTAAACAATATTTAAAAGTACACGTTTTTCCGCAGTCTGTATTGCCAGTTTTCAAAACGCAAATAAATCAATTGATCTTATTCTACCACTGCTTGTCTCTGTTAAATGTTTGCCTTTTAAATCCCCATTACATAGGAATAAGGTATTACATTTTGTGCACGTAAAATTTTGTCAAATTAGTTTTGGCGAAACAGGATTTGGCGAAATGAGACTTGCCCTTTAGGCAAAATCTTTTAATCTGCTTTCTTTTTCATTGGCGAAATGGGATTTGGCGAAACGACGAGTTCACCAAATCAATTGGCTTAGAGCACGAAAGCTAATTCCGTAACTTCTCTCCCAGGTGGCCTTGTTATGGGTGGTGGAATTTCGTATCTAATCCGACGGATTTAGTAAATTTTGGCATGCGTGTCTCTTTGCCCAGCCTATACGGTATAAACACCAGATTTGGTTTTAAAATGTTAAAGTTTGGTGTAGATGGTAAGTATCAAATTCTCGCTTTTACGTCGGGGACTGAGATCAAACCTTTGCTCGATAATTTGCTTGATTATTTATCTTTTTTTCCCCCAACGTTACGTTGATGTCAGATCTTAATTATAAAATTACGATTTTAAAATAAAAACGTCACCATCTTCCAAGTGCATTTCATATCCAGCTCAAAGCGCATTCTACCGTATAGCATTTCCGAACGTTAGGTCTCCCACACAACACCGATGTGTACACATCTTTCAGTCGTAAAGTTCAATCGAACTAAGAAGAAACTGGACCGTAATTTGTCCGCCCATCCGTTATTCCGATATATCCTGTACATTTACTTTAGTTATACGTCACTGCTCTGCTCCGGTATTGCAACCAAACAACGACAATTAAAAAATAACCAGTCTTCGATTAATATAATTTTGAACCATCACACCCCTTTTCGCAAACAAAGCTTCACGTTTATCAAAATATTACTACTGAATATTGAAATTACGATTTTACCAGTGTACATAATCATGTATTTACACATAATTACACATAACGCTTGGTACCTACTGCTGGTCAGGCAGCAGGCACCGACCAGTAACTTACGGGCCACAGTGGAGGGAAAGCTTTTCAGGTCTGCATGCTTCTCGAATGGGCAGCTTCCAGACAGCCGTGAGCCTATTTCCACTAGCATGAACATGAACATGGCTGGTAAAATATAATAGATGTGATAATTAGAAAGTAGGGATCATTAGGCCGTGGGAGGGGGGGTGATATGAATCACATAATGCGCTGATATTTCCAATATGGCGGCAAATGTCACTGCTCTATACAAAATTCTTTAAAACGAACAGAAAAACGTTTAGTACCAACCAAGTTTGCTAGTTGGAGACCTATAACATACTCAAACGTTTTATGTTTATATTTACTGTAGGTCACTTGAAAATAAACTGAAATCAAGCTTAGAGCTCTCTGTGGGTGAGAGCAGCTTGATTTCACTGCGAATGAAATTATACATATTATGCATGCCTAATATTTTAAAAGGCCTATTGTAATCAAGGGATGTATAGGTCTTCCTTGTTTGAATTTAAAGGCAAAAAAACGTGTTAAACAAGTTAAACAGAGTATAGATCATACCATCTTTATGCAGCTCAGTACAGAGATCATGGGAGCTTGCTTTTTTTGGTCTGTTCCAACAAAAGTGTTCCAATGCATTCTTTGGTATTGAACCACCAGACACATGCTAAAACTACATCCTATATATTTATGCATAGCTCAATACAGATACCAATCGGAACTTGCTGTTTTTAGCCTGTTGAAACAAAAAGATTCTAATGCATTATTTGGTATTTAAAAAAAACCAGACACATGCTAAACTACATCTTATAACTAAACTAAAAGGGTTACACTAACTTTCATCCATTTTGTGGTAGCTAAACTCATGTACAGTTCCGGTAAAAAAACAAAAACGCCTTCGTTATGCGGGAAAAGTTGAAGGATTAATGTATTTGACACTGAACGAAAATGTTGATATCTCGAAAACTACTGGACAGAATTGAATGAAACAAAAATTGGGTTGCTTATTATGATATAAGCTATATTTCTATACGTATTACATGTAATGGTAAGTAGCCAAATATAATTGGCCGAGCGAGCAGCACTAGTTGATAACTAATAATATATCTCACAAATTACTGGATAGAATTGAATAAAACAAAAACTGGATTCATTGTTATGGTATAGGCTATATTTCTATACGTTTGACATGCAACATGCAGCAGAAAAATATAATATGTAATTCAGTCTTTGTTTCATGAAAATCCTTCCACTAGTTTTCGAGATATCATCAGATATCATTAAGTTTTTCTCGCTCGGCTAATTATTTTCAGTCAGTTAACGTAGTATTTAATAAGGGTAGAAATACAGTAGACAATCTAATAAACAGTTCAGTCTTTGTTTCATGAAAATCCGTCCAGTAGTTTTCGAGATAACTGAATTTCTCCATGGTTGTTATTACGACCCTCGATATAACGAAAAAGGGCGATTTTTTTGACCGGAACTGTACATACCGTACTAAACTACATGCGAGCTTGCTATTTTCGGTCTGTTCGAATGAAAGAGTCGTGTACCTCATCTTCATCTTTGTGTACCTCAGTATAGATGAGATTGCTCTTTTCAGCCTGTTCGGGCAAAGACTTCCAGTACTTTTCAACCATTCTCTAGAAGTTTCACTAGCAGACATACTAAACTACATCCCGTAACCCAGAGACGGTTGATTTTTTTGGGCCTGTTCGACACGAGTTTCTGTATTGTCTTCGACTGAAAGTGTAATTTTCTCAAATATTCGTTGATGTTTCTCAAACGGGACAACCTAAAAATGAATCTTAATATTTACCATATCAGGGCACGGCTAGTGAGTGACTCGTGAATGATAAATACTAGAAATTACTAATAGAGAAAACTTGACGAGCCCAAATGCGTTTTGAACTCTCGAAACTTTCTTATATGTAAAATTTATAGACCCTCCAGTATAGGAGTGAAACTGTTTTTTCATTATAGTTTTTCAATCGTTCATTCCCTCATTTTCCAGATAAACAGATTAAGTTTTTTTTTAAACTTGTTTGGTGTTTAAGGTAATCAGTGCTTCCACTTCTCAAAAACAAAAGACAAAAGTTCCCTTTTTTTCCCTGTGCAAAAAAAAATTACCTTTTTTTCCCCTTATTTAATTTCCTTTCATTACACTACTAATTTTTTTTTTTCTCGACTTAAAAAAAAATTATGGGCCCTTTCTGATGGCGTAAGTTGAAAATAAAATTCAAACGACTACGTATCTTATTACAATTAGACCCCCTGAGGTTCCTGCTACAAGTGAAAGGTATGGATTGACCTGTAAAAATTACTGCCGCCGCAATTTTCGTGATTTTAGCCTTAATAATCCGGCAACAGCCGAATAATAAACACATTGTAAATAATTGGGGTTGCATAAGATGGGGTTGGGTTAGGTTTTGAAATGTTAATACGGCTTTGTTGGGAGTATAGAAGATTGTGGGCTTACGAAAGGTTCGACAAAGTGGGTTTGGGTGGAGAGAAGATCGTGTGTCACAAGGGTAAAGAGCAGCTTGCAAATAAAACACAGATTTTCCTCATCCCTTCCCCCCCCCCCCACCGTTACCTGTTTAATAATATTTGTTTCCTTTGAAGATAGTTTTTCCCCTAAAAAGGGAAAAATTTCTCTGTAAGTGGAAGCGCTGAAGGTGTAACCTTACCGAAGTCAAACTTTACAACGAGCACGAATAAG
The DNA here is from genome assembly GCA_023313725.1 of Lithobius niger. NCBI lineage: Eukaryota > Metazoa > Arthropoda > Chilopoda > Lithobiomorpha > Lithobiidae > Lithobius > Lithobius niger. The sequence continues at coordinate 33,508 of JAHWFP010243846.1, forward strand.
CTTTCCTGTAAAGAACGATTGACGTCCGTTGTGTGGCGTGTTACTTCGGCTTGACTGAATGAATGACTCTACTCAAAAAATGGTATAAAAAACTAATCGTTCTGTCATCATCAATAGGGCCAATAGAATTTCTTCTTGTATAAATAAGGCTTTCTTCGATTGAAGAATTAGGCACAGAAAAATAGGCTGTTGTGCGTTTATATTATTTATATACTATGTGTGTGGGTATGGGACCGTTCAAGTATTACGTCATCAAGAAGGGGAAGGGGGAGATGGGTTTGCTCACTGGTGACGATTACTGACGAAGGGGGGGGGGGGGTGGCCAGTTGATGACGTAAGCACCGCTACCCCAGTAAAACAACATTTTAAAGGGTGGAAATACGCTAAAAAAAAGGTCCTCAGAAAACTGCGGATATACAGAGAACACACCCCTTCTTGGGGAAGGGGTAAAGTTAGAAATGACGTAATACTCGAGGGGAGGGGGGTTAAGCAATTGATGACGATTGATGACGAGGGGGGAAGGGGGGGTTGAAAATGGCAAATTTCTTGATGACGTAATACTTGAACGGCCCCTATGAGTTTATCACTTTTCCCATACCAAAATTACATAACTCGATAATATAAACACACCATTTTTAAAATTCACTGACAAAATAAAATAAGGATATGTTTTGTTGCATGACAAAAATTTTAATACAATAATAAAAAAAAAATATGTACATTCACTGAAAAGCCAGTTTCAACAATTTCCAGTACACGCATTTTCGGGTGTACTGCACGGTTCAAGTCATTTTTTAAGACCAACGGTAAACAAATTAATATCAAAATTCAATACCTGCGCTCACAAGAAATCATTTAAATAATGACACGTTTTCAGCTCCACGAATAGGACGAATTAAAACGACGAAAATTAAATAGGTGATGACGTCATGTGATCGTAAACGTGATAACGATAATAACAGTCACTGAGTTCATGAAGATGATTGATCACACGAGCTGGTGGGTGATTGTTCGTACGATCACGACGTAACAATGATGGCGATCAATTGTCACAATGCCTTGGTGGACGGAATGAACAATGCAGAGTTTGTCGAGTTCATTGTTTATTTTTGGTCAGTTTTAGTTTGTTCAAACGCACTTTTTACTTGCCGTAGCCGCCGCCGAATCCGCCGACACTTCCGCCGTAATAACCTCCGTATCCGCCACCGTAACCGCCTCCGTAACCACCTCCGTAGCCACCGTAGCCTCCGTAGCCACCGTAGCCACCGTAACCACCTCCGTATCCGCCGTAGGGACGGTATCCGCCGTAACCTCCGTAGCCGAATCCACGACCTCGCTGTGCCGTTGCAAGGCTAGCGATCATGCACAGGCAAGCTACAGCAAAAACCTGAAACGATAAAAAATAGTGCGATTTAGAAACATTGAATACGAAAGCATATATATATATATATATATATATATATATATATATACATAAAAATCTGACGCAATAACAGCCATTGTACGTACTGTAATTTCCGTACAGTAGTACGCCAAACGTATATTTGTACACCGGTCTGAACGAATTTATGGAATCGTAAAACTGAAGATGCAAAATTTAGGTGACGTCCAATTCACACAAAAACAAACCAACTCTAAAAACAAAGCAAAATAAACAAAGCCAAAAACTGGTGAAGAGGCCACCAAGTTTAGAATGGTTCGGCCTATAGGCAAAAAGTAGTAGCAAATTGTTGAAAACCAATTTCTTGTTGACCTGCCACTTTATTACACATCTGCACGGTAGTAGAGTTGAGTCTAATACACAATTTTAAAAAAGGACTGATATCATAACAAAAACAAAAACTGGTAAAAGGGGCCGCCAAGTTCTAAATGGTTCGGCCATTCAAAGGAGTGATATCAACACACCAAAACATTCGCCAACTTAATCGCACCGAAAAATACTTTGGACGTCAAATGAAAACTTGAACATTGCTACCGAAAGTAGCATTGTTCTAGTTTTTATTTAACATTCGAACTATTAAGCGGTGCGATTAACTTGGCGAATGTTTTGGTGTGTTGATATCACTCCTTTGAAGGGCCAAACCATTCGGAACGTGGCGGCCCCTTTTACCAGTTTTGGTTTTTGATATGATTTAGGCGACGTATCACGTCCAAAATTAAAATGAAACATTCAAAGTTAAAAAAAATAAATAAATAAAAATTTAAAAGTTTAAAAGTTCTAAGCTAAAAAAAATGAAAAAAAAGGGTTAAAGGGTTTAACGAGCGTTAACCACTCCTGGTCATCTGCCCGAAGCCCTAAGGCCCTATGTCTGCAACAGCCAGATTCCCAGGCGGTCACCCACCCAAGTATTAATCCAGCCAAAAAAAAAATGAAAACATTAGAACATAAAACTAAAATTTAAAAGTTCAAAAATTAAAAATTTAAACATGTCAAGCGTCACCTAATTTGTCAGACATCACTTTACGATTACCCAAATTCGTTCACACGGGTGTACAATTTAATACGTGTACGTTTTAATTTATTGTGTACTAACTGTTCATCTTGCTTTTAACAAAAGAAATGCAGAATACTTATTAAGTTAAGGAAAATAACAATAGAACCAACATTGCTAAATTCATTTATTTAACTTTTTTTTAAGTGTAAGGTGTTTATAACAAAAATGGAACTCGTCACAGTCAATATTTATTTTTCAAATCATGAAAAACTAATTTTTCCAAGGTCTTATTTAAAATAAACTTCGCGACCGTTGAAGATAAATAACAATTGCTCATTGTAAACCACATTATTATTAACGTGCAGTGTGCGCGCGTGTACCTCTACTCCTCTTGAAGTAAAGGCCCCTACAAAGATGAGAGCAGCGCAAAAATGAAAGATTTAAATTACGCTTGGAGTAAGGCATGTATTCATTGCTGTAACTTGAGTTTTTTACCATGAAATTCGGGAAAAACTGTTATTCGAACGTCAACGTTCCATTAGGCAAACTAATCAGAAAGAAATCAACTAAACTCTATGAAGCGTGGATCGACGCCAATAGAGCAAGAGTAGCGAAGTTTGTTTCGTAAAACAAACAAACAACAAACACCCGTCGTAGCAGCCGGATGCTGTAGAAAAGCCTCGTTTATTTATTTTCTGCTTGTAGCTTTGTCTTTCTTCATTTTTAATTCGTTTAAATTTAACTGGCTTTTTCAGTTGTAATTATTCATAAATTCATTTCAACAATAAAAACGTTTAAACTGCGAGTTAAAACCACAATCGGTTCCCGCACGGTAACCACAGGCCGTTTAAATGGATCACTAATGCATGGCAGATAATAATAATAAAAAAAAATAAAAATAAACACACACACACTAAACTAGAAACCGAGAGGCAAATTCGAACGAAATTTAACTGAATTTGTTTAACAGTTTTTATTTTGTTACCGTTGCTGCGTTTTTATATTACAATAATAGGCCCATTAAAACTTCGAAACTTTCGCTGCTGTCAACATTCCGTTATTACTATGTAAGCAGAAAAGTAATTACCAGGAAACGTAAGCTTTTTTTTTTCCTTAACAAGAGTTCAGCGTGCTGAGAGTTTGTGAAGTTAGTCATGTTCGTTCTCGTTGGCCTTGAATTTTATTATTTTTTTTTTTTTTTTACTTCGTTGCTTCATTTTTTTCTATTTTTTTTCCCCATGAGAGACAATACAAACCTCTTAAAACCAGAGGCTTATTAGCTGTATCATTAACTCAACTTTCAGTTGGTCTAACAGCCCTCTAACTGAGAGCCACGCCCTACTAGTCTTAGTAGCACTACGACTTCTATAGTGTCCGCGGCCTATCTTGAGTTCGCCGCGGAACGAACGCAGATAATCGATTGTACGTTTTTGGTAGCAGAGTGCCTTGTTGGTATCCAAAATGGTTACAAAAACAATGGCGGCCATCGATTAAAGTCGCCCCCTCCAGGAAGACGTAGCCGCTCATAAAATACTTGCAGGACTTAAGATACGACGTGCACACAAGTTCCATTGTTTATATTATTATTAAAAATTACCTTGTTTGAGCTTTAAGTCATTTGAAGCATGCTAACGCTTGCATAGATGAACCGCCTCAGAAGTGTGTATTAGCGGTAGGCTATTGTGTGTTGTGGAGGTGTGACGTCACGTTCGAAACCGATATTCCGTAGCTACAAGTGCGCCTTTCAAGCATCAGGAGCACCTTTCAAGTATCTACCATTCGGCAGTTTTCATTTTTGCTGTTATTGGTGGCAACTTTGAATTTATCACAAATCATAAGTGGCAAGCGGAAAACTATCTAACCAAATGAGAGACTATGTGTTCACCGTATCTTCCATTGTAAAGTTCAAAGATGAAAAAAATGTGAAATAAGTGCCCTGCTTATACCCTGCTTATATTTTAAAATTTCAATTTATTTTAAACCTTCAGAAATTACAAAAATTTGAACATTTCTCAAACCCACTAAACAGTTTATTTACCGGACTGAGTATTTATTTCATTAAGTAGGAGGTCCCTAGAAATATTATTTTTAGGTAGAGCAGTTCTCAATGTTGGCTATATTGTGTCCTGGGTGAGAGGGGGGGGGGGGGGGGGGGGGGGG
>JAHWFP010243846.1:47809-60791 GCA_023313725.1 Lithobius niger
GGAAATGAATAACACGCAGTCCAATTTTGATTTCGAAACTGTTAACACTAAGAGACAGTGAAAATCGACCACCTTATCATTAAATACAGTTTATTTCCCTTTATTCTACAAAATATTTTCCTTATCACAAATCCCTCCCTCCCCAACACTGCGAATATCTTTTTCCCACCAACCCACCAACCTTGGGGCAAAGTACCCGGGACCATCATTCCAAGAGAGAGAGGTGCTTAACAATTGAATTGTTCCTATCGTAAAAGCTCTGAAGGTCGGTTGGGGACCCATTAAACGAGGGTCGTAACGTATGATCACCGTTACTGTGGTGACGCTGTAATCTATCTCCTTAGCCTTGGTAGAGCGAGGTCAGTTGCACCAAATTACGACACAGTTTACCAGTGAGTCAGGTGAATCTGTTGACTGCTTCGTGGTATTAAAGGCCGACTTTCACACGAAGTGAAAGGAAACTGCAGGAAGAAGACAAATTAACAAACTCCCATTATAGTGTCCGCGGCCTATCTTGAGTTCGCCCCAGACTGAATACAGATAATCGATTGTATGTTTTCGATAGCAGAGCACCTTGTTGATATCCACGATGGTTACAAAAACAATGGCGGCCGTCGATTAAAGCCGCTTCCTCCAGGAAGATGTAGCCGCTCATGAAATACCTGCAGGACTCAAGTTACGCTGCGCGCACAATAGCATACTGGAAATGCAGCGAAAAAGTTCAACATCTAGACGAGAATGGCCAATTTGCGGCAATCAAGATATTGTCATGGTGTGGTATTCTTTTAGGTGGCGTTTTATACTTCAGATTTTTCAATTGCAGCATCTACGATTCTGTTTAATTTCGTTGGATTTATACCCTGAAAATAAATAAACATTTTTCCAGTTATGAATGGTGCAAGTCCGCTTATTCATGGATCAAAAGACCAAGAATTCATAAATCCAATTAATTTTATTGCTTTAAAAAAAAAAAAAAAGTAAATCCAGACAGCTGATCACGTTAGCTTACTCCAGACAACTGGATGAAACCAAGAGGATATCAACTTTCGTAATCCGGTAATGCTTCGTAATGAATGGGTAATCCCAATGTTCGTTTGTATAATCTTCCGGTAATCTTCAGTAATTCCACTTAAGTTGTTTAGGCAAGAAAATCAGTGCGATGCATAGGTAATTCGAAGAATATAATGTAGTAATCTAGTAATCCAAGGATCCAAGCAAGCCGAAGTAGGCTCAATAATCCGACGTTTTTCTTGTAATAATCCAGTACACCAAAAATATACCATCCAAGCTCTGCTTTGAACCTCGGTAATCGTGGTTAATATTTCCAGGTATAGGCCCAATCAGGTTTAACCCACTGATAATCAGCGGCGTAGGTACATGGTGGCAAGCCCTCCCCCCGCTCCCCCGAAAAAATTATTTAGATTTAAAAAAGATCTTTTGTAGGCTAGATATTTAATTTGATCTAAACTGCATTTTTAAAATTAATTTCGAGCCTCGCTGTTCGTCAATCCCCCTACCATTAAAAAAATATGGTGGTCCATAAAAAAAAAACCGCACAAGCTGAAACACTTCTCTAAGGCCAAACTTTTTTCCAAGTTAAAAAAAAAATTAAAATAGGGACCACCTGACTAGAGTACGAAAAAGTGGTCCTTACTTTCGCTATAAGAATGATAATAAACAATTAGAAAAAAGCATGGACTTAGACATTTTTCAGCTCGTGCGTTTTTTATGGGCCGTCCTGCATGATAAGGCAGGGGGACCCCCAAGGATTAATTTGCCACCGACCCCCCCTAACGTAGCTACGCCTCAAGTGATCCGCTTTGCTCTATTCTGACTATTTAAAGACGGGAAAGCCAAAGGCTCACAAAAAATAACTAAATACAGATGCAAACCTATTTACGTTGCCTTTTGGACTTTATATGTCAGACTGCCTGAGCGGGGAATCGAACCCAGGACCTTTGAAACCAAAGGCCGAGGTCCTACCGCTGAGCCAGATTGACACGGCCGTTTCATAGGTCCGGGGTTCGATTCCCCGCTCAGGCAGTCTGACATATAAAGTCCAAAAGGCAACGTAAATAGATTTGCATCTGTATTTAGTTCTGACTAGCCCTCTTGGGCTGCGCTCTGTAGCCGCCGCAGCCATAAAGACCAAGAAAAACGTTGGAAAGACGATTTCGTTTTAACGTTAACCCCTTGACAGCCTGAACGAACCCCTCACACGAGAATTAATATAACCAAGAGATATGTATACGGGGTAAGAGATAATATCTCCGCACGTAATGAGTGCGGCACCAGTATGATGTCATTCTGGATATTTGAGTAGCCTAATGGCCTATATTTGGGTAAATAGACCTATAATTTGCATTTGCAAATATGTACTCGACAATCTTTAGGAAATTTAGAAGGCTAAATTAGGCCAAATGTGAGAAGTCGCTGAAAATCATAAGTTTAAGGCCTTTTTCTTATAGAGCAGTGACATTTTCCGCCATATTGACACCAGATTGGCACCAGTATGGGTTTTGGAGGGCATAACTACAAGGTGCACTACATAAAAATGGAGGGAAAAACAACGGAAGAGCGGATTTCTTAGGCTTAAAATAACGTTGTTTTCTGCAACAACAAAAATCGCGCGTTTTAGGTCTAAGAAATCACTCTTCACAGCATCGGCTTCAGTATGACGCCCTTCTGTTTCTTTCTGCAGTGCCCCTTGCAGTTAACCCATTAAGGCTCCAGCTTAGAGTTATAGGTACCTCAACTCAAGAAGAAACTCTTCTAAACCTATTCACCCTTGATATAACCATAGCACTTAGATAGTTAACTATTGCACCTTACCTCTTTCAAGCATACGCAGTGCCCTGGCGTTAGTTGCGGCTACTAATAACCCTGATAATGCTTTGCCTTCGAATCCGTACGAATGCATAGCAGTATTAGAGGTGTTAGTAGCCGCAACTACCGCTAGGGCCCCGTGTAGGCTTGGGAGAGGTGAGATGCGGTATGTAGTTAACTTTCTAATCTATGATATATTAGGGATGGTTCGGTTTCATTTGTTGGCTTCGGTTTCGGTATTGCATAACCACAAAACAGCAGGTTTCAGTTTCGCCACCCACCCTTCCTCCCCCATCCGATTTAATAATAATAATTTTTCTAGTTTTTTTTTTACAGGTGTACTCGCTTCCAACTCGCTCGTGCGTTCACTTTCAGCAGCGTCATTGACCATGCCTGGCTGTGGCACCATTTCCGGTTACTATTTTCCTTTTTTTTATGACGAGGAGCTTTACTGTCATTTTATACCTAAGAAAATGGTAATAATTATTTAAAAATTTAAACAGTAAATCATTCTTTGAATTTTCGAACGTCGTACGAAAAACCGACACAAAATCCTAATCGGTTTCGGTTTTCAGCAAAAATCTAAAATTCGGTTTCGGTTTCCGACCTATCTCTAAGTCCAGTGACGACAGAGCGAGCTTGGGCAGGAGTTCCCCACGAACCCAATCACAACAGTTGAGAGTCGGGGGGGGGGGAGGAGGGCTTAACGGTCAGTACGACCATCTCGTATACCAAAGGTCCAGGGTTCAATGCCCACCTCGGCCCACACCGATGCATCCCGGGAAGAGCAAGGCACCGGAAATGAACTCGTGCTCGTGTCGATTGTGGCATGTTAAAAAGTCCTAGTATTTCCTAGCAAAATTGTCCATCTCTATACAATGATAACCTTAAGGACGTTAATTCGACAGTTTTTTTTGTTTGTTTTTTTGTTTGTTTTGTTTTTACAGCGAGCACAGTGGCGTCGAACGAACGCCTAACTAGAAACGCGTCTAATGGGATCATTGTTTAATATTTGTTCAAATAAAAAAATCTGGAAAATTATCTAAACTGAATAACGTGTAATGGATAATCATACAATAGACAATTGTCTAAATGAACGATAATATTTTAACAACTAATGTGTAATGTGTATGTGTGTGTTTTCTTTTGTTTCTCTGTACCATATATTTTTTTTTAAGATTTATTTTCGTTCTACGATGCGGCATGTGTATCTTTTTTTTTTTTTGATCGTGTTCCCCTTGTATTTGTATCACATTCGTTTTTAAGGTCTTTTGTTTGCATTGTTGAGTAAGTTGACTATGCAATTCTTGTGGTTTTTGTGTGTGTTTGTTTGTTGCTTTGTTAGATGATGTCTAACCACGCAAGCGTTAGCTCCTGTGGGGTAAGGGAACATAAGGGAACAGTTTGCATTGTTCCTAAGCTCAACAAACCAATTCACTCAATATAGGTGCGGCTTCTGATGTTACGTATATAGCCGCAGCGAGCGCGGTAGCGTGACTGAAGCAGACACGTTAGAGGATTTTCCATTATACGAATTTCTTGTCGGACTATTTTCCTTTACACTGTTATACTGTATACAGTCTACCAGGTATACGATTTTCAGTTAGACGATCATCCCTCGCTCCCCATATGAGACAGAGCCGTGCTCTCCAAGCCAAGAGCACACAAGATCGAATCACTTATCCGACATATGTACAATAAAAAACTACTCCTTAAGCAATCGAGGTCTTAAGGGGTTAATGAGAACAGGATGCTCAAAATACCAGTTTGCGACGGGCATTTGCATGGACGTTCTTGGATTCGTCAAGGGACTCATGTTTGTCACTGTCATGCTGAATTCATCCTTGTGCTTAAAAGCAAAACAAACTTATTCATAGGCTTTGTTCTTTGGAAAATTATCCAAGCACACTAAGTGACCGCGACAAGTTCCTGATCCTGTTTTTTTTTTCTTTTTGTTTTTCCTTTCTCTCTCTCTGCCTCTTTCAAGGTTACCACACTCATATTCTAATAAGCCTCACCCTAAACGGTGATACTTTCACCTGTCTTCAAAGTGAGGTAGATTTTCTTTTTACTTTCTTTGAGCGTGATGACGTCATCGACCTAGATGAGGTTCGTTCCTTCTCACATCGCTGCTCCCGGGCAGAGAATGATGAAACGGATATTTAAATAATGTTCACCGGTTCAAACCGAGTTAAAACACGAATACAACACGTATAAAAAAATGATTAGAACTACATGTAACTCTGTTCTTGAACTAAGGGACCGTTCATTGTGTATCGCTTGGGGAGGAGATGGCAATTTTTTTTTACAGTGACGATACCAAAAAATGCAGAATCCCCCCCCCCCCCCCCGACTGGATGTAGAAAAATTAATGCCCTCGCCTCCCTCCTAAACGTATACGAACAAATATTCACCCCCCACCCTACATTCCCATGCATCAATATTTTTACATGGACGGAGGGTTCTTAAGTCACGTTATCTTAAGTCGTTACCTTACGTCGACTTGAACTCACGTCGCTTTTGGATAGAGGACATTCCAATTGGAGTGAGTTAAAACCACAACGGGTACACGGAAGTTTCTGCCAAGTCGATGTAGCGCCTCGTTTATCTAATCTCCCGTTAACCAAACCCCTCTCTATTCCCAAGTCCCCATTCAACTAGCGTGAGCTTTCGACTTCGTTTTAAGGAAGTGAAAGGTTCCGCTCTAGCTTCGTGACGTTTAAACGCACTCGTTTCAACCAATCAAAGGAAAGGCAGTCCTTAGAGCGACGTAGAAAATGGGATTTAGGTGGGTACACGTAGGTTGTTAAAGCGCTTCAACTCCTTACGTCGACGTGACGAGGTGGTTTAAAATAAAGCGACGTGAAAGTGGTTTTAGGTGGTTACACGGACTTACTTAACGCGCTCTAAGCACTACATCGACGTAAGCTACGTCGACCTAAGATAAAGCGACTTAAGAAACCTCCGTGTACCCTCGGTCATAGATATTGAGACATGTCAAATGTTAGACCACGAGATTTTAAATTACTTCAAAATTTAAAACATTTTCAGTTTAGGGCACTTGCTGAGATGGACAGTTCCCTATAGGGCAGTGACACAACGTAGTATTATTGTATATAACTCTATGGTGGAGCCAGTAACTGGGTTAGCTGCAAGGGGCACTGGAGGGAAAAAAGAAGGTCGTCTTACTGAAGCCAATGCTACTAGGATAGATTTCTTAAGCCTACAACGCGCGATTTTTGTTGTTGGAGAAAACAACGGTTTTTTAAGCCTAAGAAACCCGCTCTCAAAGCACTGTCTTGACTAGAAGTGCCGTTTTTTCCCTTACACTTTAATCTAGTGCACCTTGTAGCTATGACCTCCAAATGGTATCCCGTAGCTAAAATGACGTCACATGACGCTGCTTTATAGAGTAAATAATACCTTATACACAAAGCTCATTTACTGTTTTGCTTTATCCCTTCGATAATATATGAAATAAAAAGTTTCATAATTAACAGGTGAACATTTTTATCCAATAGAAAGAAGGAGACAAGTCCTTTTTGCGAATTGTTTGGTAGTTTTTGTCTGATAGTGCACTGTTCAGTGTAACCTACCAGTCTACTGCAAACCTTCTACCTTCATTAGACTGTGTAACATGTATAACAACAAGCACCAAACACATTTCAGCACACAAGCTGGAAATACGTGGTGTTCACGCAGATGGTTACAAGTTTCAGTGAACCAGTTTCAACGAGGTAACAACTTTTCCATCCCCAGACTTGAGAGGCGATCTGCGCAGTTTCGATCTTGGGTTGAGAGTGTTTACGTTGGTGAAACTATAGGAGAAGAGTTGGCAAACTTGAGACCAGGTGATATCCTCCTCTGAGTTAATGTAAAAGCTATTGCCGAGCTTGCTGCACGTTTCCACTTGCCAACAAAAAGTTTAAAAATATGCCTACCTCCCCCCCCCAAAAAAAAAAGACTAATGCCTCCCTAGAGACAAGCTAAAAAAAATGTTGTCCCCCTCCCCCTCTCCCGTTTTGCACAAACCTCCCCTCCCCAGCGATACATAAAGACCGGTCCCTGAAGCGCCTACAAAGTTGAGGGTAACGCCAAATGAAAGCTAATTAAATTACGCTTCGAGTAGGCCTGTTTTCATTCCTGTAAGTTGGTTTTTTCACCTACAAATCTGCGAAAAATCGCCCTGAAAACTGTTATTGACGTCAAAGTTCCACCAGACAAACTAATCAGAAAGAAATCAATTAAACAGAAAGGAATTAATTTTTTTTTAAAGTATATAAAGCGTGAACTTACGCCAATAGACCGGTAATAAAAGAAGGGAAAAATGATTCGACAACCCTCTTATAGCTTTCGGTAATATATATATTTTTATTTTAGTGATTTTAAGGGGGTGAGCTCTTCTTTACGGATATTATGTTGCTGCTTGCTAACTTAAAATGAATTCTTGACTTTGGCTTTCAGCCGTATATTGCTAGAAAACGAACTTAAAGGTATACTAAACCCTCCAACAATTAATTTTTTTATCGATAGTTTAGATACTGGATTAACGTTAACAGTCATCCGACGCCAATAGGTGTCATTGTTTAAACCGTACGAATTGTTAAACCACCCGATTTAAGCAGACGATGCACGAGAAAATCCCGTTTGAGCGACGCGTCGTGACGTCAAGACTTTTAAGGCGCCTTCCAGCTGTCTGCGTGACCTGCGCGTGCGCCAGAAACTAAACGGTATCTCCTGGGACATCGTTTCCGGTTAGCTCGTTCGCCGCTAAAACATCATGCCGTCGTCCATAGCAAAGGAGTGTAAAAGTTCGTCAAACCACAAAATAATTTGTTCAGTTTACCGAAAAAGATGCCACCCGGCTGTGGAAGTGGTTCGATGTTGCTGGAATCAGTGGCGTTACAGGTTCAAACTGATAAAGCTGCAAAGAATTGACAGCGTCAGCGTTGTTGGTAGCCATGTTTGTTTACACGCAGAGACTAGGTCGCGCGCGCTGCACGATGGGAAGGGATGCGCTCCCCATTTCCCTTAAATGTTTTGACGTCACGCTGCGTCACGAAACCTCCATCGTCGCGAGCTCTCGTATAGTGTTACGTTTGGTTGGGTGTTTTAAAGAAACGCGGTTATTTTAATTTATTACGACGTAAGTAAGTAGGCAAGCGACATTTTATAAGTTTTGAAGGGGTTTTTAGGGTCTTAGCTATCATTAAAAAAATTGGAAAAGTGAGGGTTTAGTATTCCTTTAACGAAGTGCTCCGAAACGTTGCATTTTTGTAAATTTGGCCACTGAAATTCTTTCTCATGGACCTTTTGCTCTTTTACGTAGCTGCTTGCATAGAAACATTCCCATGGGTGACCACATTAAGAAGACTTTTTCAATGATGTAGGTCCTGCATCGTTAAGGTATACATACTGTGTATTTTAGAATTGTTGAAGGTCTGTGAGAGATTAAACCTTTAATTTTTGAAGTTTCTGGATTTGGTACCTTCTTTAATTTCAGAAGGACTTTGGGACTACTTATTATAGTGTCCGCGGCCTATCTTGAGTTCGCCCCAGAACGAACACAGATAATCGATTGTATGCTTTTGGTAGCCGAGTGCCTTGTTCATATCCAAGATGGTTGCAAAAACAATGGCGGCCGTCGACTAAAGCCGCTCCTTCCAGGAAGACGTAGCCAATCACAAAATACTCGCAGGACTCAAGATGCGCTGCGCACACAATAGGGGGTTGAGTGTAAACACTCCACCTCCTTGGGGGGGGGGGGGTATTCCTCATTAGCAGGGAGCATAAACGTTGCTTTCGAGCATCACTATCACACACAAAAAAATTATCCCTCTGGGGGTCATGTCTTGAGGAGCCCCAAGGGCCTCAAGTTTAACATTGTACGACAACGGGCGGAACGGCGTAAATGTCAAAAATGTTGATTTGAATGTTTTTAAAATCGTTCTTAACATTATCTCGTTCGATTCTCTCAGAATCTACGTTAGCGTGCCGTCATTACAAAGAATTTAATATTTCTTAAAAACCATGGACATTATTTAGGCCATTTTGGCCCATAACTACTACTAACACTATTACCAAAAAAAAAAAAAAATTGTTGGGTGCAATTACGGCTACCTTTCTTGGTCTCTAACTGTTTCAAATGAGATAATTAGGGATGAACCATGAACCAGTTGAAAAATTAAGGCTTAATTTAGAGGCATTCCCAATTGCCGTTAATGAGGAAAGGGTCATGAACACCGTAAAAAAATTCCCAGTAATGACTGGTTGGAAAATCTTGTTCGAGAAATTACCAGTAAATGAAATTTGAGAGTACTGTATTATGCGACGTCATTTCCAATATGGCGACGTTTTATGTCATAGGATAGTGAGGGTTCTCCCAATTCTTGTTTTTAATGTTTTTATTGATTTGTAAGTATTTATTCTTTTCTTACTTCTTCAAAATGTGGTTTGCTGCCATTCTCACTGTGTTATTGTTCTGTTTGTCGGGTGACCAAGACACAAACGTAAGTGCTGAAAATTTAAAAATTGTTGTTGCTGTTCATATCCCGAGTGGTTTTTTCAAACCCAGTCAGTGGGTTACTGTACTTTTGATACACTTCACGCTCGGAAAAAATTTATCTGTGTTCCGAGATAATGTTAAAATTAAATTTAAAACCAGACAAATCATAATTTTTTACCTTTTTCGCCATTCTGTCCGTTGCCATTGTTCAATGTTAAACTTGAAGACCTTTGGGGCACCTCAAGACGTGACCCCATTATGATGAAATTCTTTGTGTGTGTGATAGTGATGCTCGAAAGCACCTGTTCCACGTCCTGCTAACGAAGATGATTCCAAACAAAAAGCTTTTGACATTTTACCCTACTACTTAGGTACCAAAGGAGCGTTTTTGCTTCCAGATACGGATTGCAAATACAATCCCACAACCAATTTCTTTGACAGTGATTAATTATTATCCACACCTCTTCACTGCTCTTGGCACTTACGTGGTGGTTCAAAACCTTTCATCATATTCAAACCTTTCAAACAAATTATCGTAGGTTCCTTAATGGAACATGCTAATGGCAACCAGAAAATGAAAAATTCGGTACGCAAATAATTTTTACATTAGTAGCGTTTAATAAAGTTGTTCACAAATAGTTTACGCATATACAGTCAACGTATTTACAAAATCGGTCAATAAAAAGGTAACAACCAATAAGCTAAATTAAAACAAAATTCAGTTTCACTTTAAGTACTGTACATTGTTTTGCTACAAAACACCATGTCTATCACAAAGGAAACTACGTAAGACAAGCATTTCATCAAATATTGCGTATTTTCCAAGCAGGCCTAGATAAAGTTCGGACTACCCCTCGACAATTTAGACATCGTTGAAATAAGCAGAACATCTCGTCAACTTCATGAAACTTGAATCGTGTGCCCTATACACGGGGAATTTCAAAGTTTGTCCAATTTTCATTTAAAATTCACCATTTCGTGGAATTTCTTCAAGAGGCTAGAAATTTTGATCAACATCAGCCGAAATGTTGTAGTTTCGCCAATCACTTAGCCGTAGAAACCTCCTCCAAATCCTCCAACGCCACCATAGCCACCGCCGTGTCCACCAGCTCCACCACCGTATCCGCTGAAGCCGCCACCGTATCCACCATAGCCTCCGTAACTTCCAAAACCACCGCCGTAGCCACCGTAGGGACCACCAAATCCTCCGAAGAATTTTCCTCCGACAGATTTTTGCGATTGGGCGATCGCGAGGCTAGTCATCAGGCATAGGCAAGCCACAACCAAAGCCTAGAAGAAAAAAAAAACAACGAAGAATGATATAAATTAAAAGGTTAAAACAAAATAATTAGGTTAAACGGCAATCAAGACCGCTCAGTTAACGTCATGAAAAAAATTTTTTTTTTTTCCGTGTAAGAGAGATTTCAAAGTTCTTTATAGTTATAATTTTTAGGACGGCAACGACGTGCACACGGTCCTTCTCTTAACTAGTAACCACTGATGTCACTGATGGGACATGACGTCACTTATGGTCAGATTGGGCTGACTTGCCGAACACACTCAATACCGTAATTGAATGTGTTCGGGAAGTTAGCCCAGTCTGATCACGAGTGATATCATGTCGCATGACAATCCTCGTATACGTCTGCCTCGTAAAGATTATGCGCGTAGAACCACGCACGCGTATATAGGCCTTAAAACACTTACGGAAAAGTGCTTTCTTTAGTACTTTTATGCAGAGTAGGCCAGGCTGGATCCCGCATTTGTTGATCTAGCCTGGTAGCCAGAGTCGCTTTTCCACTTATCTTACTTATAGAGCAGCTAAACCATCCGCAATAGCTGTTTGCCGTGACGTCACCATGAGTTAGCCAATGACGAACGAGAACAACGGCTGTTTGGCCGTCTGATTGGACTAGCCCAGTCACGTGATATGCACGTCACAGCAAACAGCCATAGTGATAGCTATTAGTGGTAGGGCTTAAAAAGTCAGGCTACTCTTTGGTGTTTTTATTATGTGTCTGACGACGTTAACATTGTCGAAAGTGGTTGGATATTTCACACACAAAAAATACACACAAAATACAACATATTCACGCACATGAAGCAGAACGAAAACCTAAACCCACAAACACTATAGAGCAGTGACACGACGTAGTATTATTGTATATAACTCTATGCTGGAGCCTTAATGGGTTAGCTGCAAGGGGCACTGCAGAGAGAAACAGAAGGGCGTCATACTGAAGCCGATGCTGTGAAGAGTGATTTCTTAGACCTAAAACGCGCGATTTTTGTTGTTGGAGAAAACAACGTTATTTTAAGCCTAAGAAATCCGCTCTTCCGTTGTTTTTCCCTCCGTTTTTATGTAGTGCACCTTGTAGTTATGCCCTCCAAAACCCATACTGGTGCCAATATGGCGGCAAATGTCACTGATCTATATATTCTACCCTGCACCGGATGATCAACAGGTTCTAAATTTGTAATTCCTTAGGCTGCTAAACATAATTATTAAGGTTGTAAATCGTCAGGAAAAGATTACACTCGCTGAAAATTGCGGCAGCTGTCAACAGTTCGAAAAAAAAACGCGCACATTTAGGCTTAAAACGTGTGTTCTCACAGTAAGCGTGACTGCAAGATGCCATTGTTTTTACTTAAAGCAAGATGTCTCGTCGCGGCTTAGTTGCTTGGCAACAGACAGCGTTTTACTGGCGTACAAATACGTAGCGCCAGCATCAGTCATTCCTCTCGTATTTGTATTAGTTTTTAAAACAACGGAAGAATAACCTGAGACACCGAAATTGGTGCTCAAAGCGCCTATCCCAGCCGACCTTGATTATATATTCAGTCACTTGGAAACTGGATTGAAACTTCAGAAATTTGAAAAACATTGACTCACGATTTTCTCCGTATTTGCTGTAATATTATTCAGTTTTTGTTTTAACGTGATGGAAAAAGGTTCTTTCGTATTTTTCCAAAATCTCGTTATTTTTATCCAGTATTTTGCGACAAATAAATACAGATGGAAATCCATTTCCGTTGCTGTGGACTAAATGTGAAAAGTTTTGGCCGTGTCGGTATGGTTGAGGAGTAGGACTTCGGCTTTTTGTCTCACGGGTCTATAGTGTGCGCGGCCTATCTTGAGTTCTCCGCAGAACGAACACAGGTAATCGATTGTACGTTTTCGGCAGCAGAGTGCCTTGTTGATATCCAAGATGGTTACAAAAACAATGGCGGCCGTCGATTACAGCGGCCTCCTCCGGGAAGACGTAGCCGCTCATAAAATACTTGCAGGACTCAAGATACGCCGCGCACACAACAGGTATTAATTCCCGCTCAGGCAGTTTGACATTTAAGTCCAAAGAGCAACGGAAATAGACTTGCATCCCTGTGTACGCATCACTAACATAGCCAAATTGTTTTCCGCCCTGTTAGGTAAATAAATACGAATGAAAACCCTTTTAACGTTCCTTAAATTCCGGCCTGCCTGAGCGGGGGAATTGAACCTGCAACCTTTATAAACCAAAGAATGAAGTCCTACCGCTAAGCAATTTGGTTTCGAAGGTCGTGGATTCAATTCCCGACTCAAGCAGTCTGATATTTAACTCCAAAAGACGACGTAAATAGGTTTGCATTCATACATATTTGGACACCATT
>JAHWFP010243850.1:0-59513 GCA_023313725.1 Lithobius niger
TAATATGATTTTATAAAATATACGTATATTTAAAAAATGTACTGTCAGTGAAGAAAACCAGAAAGCCTAGTAAAGTAAAAAAATAAACAAACCCATTTGATGCTTTGTTTCATAATTACATAATTATAATATAATAATAATAATATAATTTTTTTCTGTATTGCTTTATTTGTAATGTCAAAGACTGTACATAAAATGTAAGTAAATTCCATGTAACCTAGTCTGAGTTTATTTTTAAATTTCTATGCTGAGCAACTGTCTGTTACTCGAATTAAAATCAATATTTTTTTTTCATTAATGCTATTGCGCTTTTATAAAACTTTTAAGGTTCATTTTCTAACCTAACAAAGAAGTTCAGCTCAACATTATTGTCATCGGAAATATTTCTGCTAACAGTAATTGTAATAAAGGAATACAGGAAGCTACACATGACGTCATTTGAAATTATTTATTCCTGCTACTTTCTTTAAAGAGGTATCAGTATCGAAAAAGTATCGGTATCGAATTGAAAAACGTGGTATCGCACACCCCTGATATGTATACAAGCCTCCCTGCTTTTCGTAACAATGCGTACACATTATACCTAAACCACCATCAGTAGACGTGTCTACAAGTTTTTATAAACCTAGCGAGATCGTATATTTTGAATTCGATGTTTCACAATATGTACTGCAACGACGTTTTTCCAGCGAGATCACATTGGTAAAAGAAGTCATATTTATGGAACTAGCAGCGCCAGCTAAAAGGTATGGAATCCAATTCCATACTACGACACTACGATGCCTAAGACAAAACCACAGGCCGAAGTGTCAACATTTATGATTTACTGCAGGAGACTAATGTTGAAGAGGCTTGAATGAATTTCCAACAATTATTGACAAGTTCAGTATCTGACCAGCGGGTATTCCAAGCTGGCATGATGTAGGTCTGTTGGCCGCTCAGGTTAGTGAACTGAAAGCAGCGGCGGCCATTTGGATTTGAGCAGAGATTTCTGGGCAGGTGACGTAAGGAGAGATAACACTCCCTGACTGGTCGCTACGTACTACCTCAGCTTTAAGCCATCATTGTAAGCCATCTGAAGCTTATGGATGGTTTGCAGTTGTGTCGTGAAGAGTTAAAGGACAAAACTGCGTTGAGATGCTTATTGCCCGAGGTAATCTCCAACAATCAACAAACCCAGAAGTGCAAAGGGTCTCAAGATGTGCGCACAAACCAGAAGTCGCTGTTTGGAATCCAGTGGCAAACATCATGCCGCATCGGCAGCAAGCAGATGACAGTCTGCACAATGTAAACACAACCAACCCACCAGCATTATTCAACAGTAAAGTGGTTGTACAGAAAATTTGACCGAAACCCAAGCAGACACTGCTTCTGACAGCAAAGTAAACAACGAAGTGAACAATGAAAGGAATATGTTAGATACTAGGGTACAGCATGGGAGTCCTCTACTAGTCTACGGATACCACAAGGGAACCTATAATGACTGGAGCCAAAATCAATGGCCTAACAAAACTCGCCCCAACTTAATACTGGAAAGTGCAAGAATAACTACCCTTTCCCACCAGGAGCAAGTCGTCAAGATGATGAAAAAGGCTGGGTGACATTTTACAGTACAAATGGGCGACCACGCCACAGTAGGGCAGTGTAAGGGTTTGCACAACCCGCTATCCCTTGGCTGTCAGCTCGCCCTAGACAATTCACGCTATTTGTAGGTAACTGCTTTACAGACGTGGAATCTAGAACTGTTGCTACCATGCTGAACATTAGTGAACAGCTAATTCAGTGGGAACTTCTACCCAAACGGGTGCAAAACAACGGCGCACCCATGCTTTTCAGGCAATTATGCTACGATGTTGGGAGGCACCGTATTTGATGGTGAAAAGTGACATGAAATTCAGGCTTTATTTCTGGAGCAAGCAATCCAATATGACTTAAAGTGTTGCTTACAATTCAACAAGTTAAAAATCGTTACCTGGAACAGTGCCAAATCCGAAGTTGCAAAATTATGTAGTTAGTCGGACATTGTGTTGTCGCAAGAACCTTAGCTCTGTGATTATGAGTGAGACTATTTGAATGGTATTCACAGCAATTCCATGTAGGGAAAGTACGATATTGATATCGGTATTGGACCATTGTGCAGATATTATGATTTTCCGATACAGATATTCGTTACGTCAAGAAATCCAACCGTTTTCCCTGCAAAACTGACACAAAGTGCGGCAGAAGCAACAACCAATTGAGGAAAGCAAAGCCATTTACTCATTTTGTAATGAAATTATAACACATGACATTTCTGATGCTCTTACGTTTTACAATGACCAACTTAAAATCTAACTGAGAAGATGAATGTACTGAAGCCATGTAGGCATAAGAGTAAAAATTCTGTTATTGCTGTACATAATTCTTTGTGGACAATCTCATTAATTGGGACCCATGCGAAACCAGAAACTGAAGTTGCATGTGCATGTTGCATGTGCACTGCCAGGACGTTAGGTCTTGGCTGGATACATTTGCGGGAAGACGCTGATGGCTAATGCGGTACGTACTTAGGTATGGGTTGATGAAAGTATGCTGGGCTCCAATCATCTTCCATTTGGGTATCGCCTTGTGCTTGCCTTTCGCTTCACCGTCTGTTAACACCCAGTTGCCAACCTTGGATATTTCTCAAGTAAATCACATGAAAATATGCTGGACATACGCAGCAATTGAGCACAGAAGAGAAAGAATGTGCTGAGTATGTATCGAACGCTCTTATCCTTTTTGAAGCATCTGATGAATTCACCAGTAGGGATAGCAGGTGCAAACTTCACACTCACAAGCAGGACATTGGGTTCAGAGATAACAGCAGGTGGCTGTGGCGGAGATGGTAGATTAAAAACACGAAGGAAATATGCATTCATACTACATCCGTCAACCTGACCTTTGTCAGTCGAAGTACTACCGTCAGTCATTGTCATATAAACTTGATTAAATTTTTTTTAATTAAACTGAAAACTTTTGTATTGTTAAATTGTAAATATTAAACTTTTTATTCATAAATTTAATATAATTTATAAAATTATATTAAATTTATGTATAAAAAAAATAATATAATCGACATCATTAAAGACGTATGTGTGTTGTGTGCGTTCATGTTTGTACCTCTGGAACCAAGGCACCTACAAAGATGGGAGTAGGACCAAACGAAAGATAATTAAATTGCGCTTCCGTTAGGCCTATTTTCATCGCTGTAACTTGATATTATGACCCTCAAATACACGAAACATCGTGCAAAAAAAACATCTAAAGTTTTTTTTGTGCTTTTTTTTTTTACCCACGTGATGTTTGTTCATGCAAACAAACCGTCTTGAAGCTGTTAGTTACGTGCTGAGGATGCACGCAAAAAATAACCTAAAAGGACGCAACATACCATATATAGATCTTAAGATAGGTTTTGTATCAACTGACTTGATGCATGGAAAAATCAGACCCATAGAGCTGGTTTTAAAAGGGTGTGAAAATTTGTGTTTTGGAAGCACAGTGGTGCGTGGATTGAGTGAGTGGATTGCGTTATTGACATTTGAAATATTTCTGTCTGAAGGTTAATTGTAATTAAGGAATAAAGAACGCTACTATAGATGAAGTCATTTGGCAATATTTATTCCGACTGCTTTCTTTGAAAAGGTAACCGTATCGAAAAAAGTAATAGTATCGAGAAAGTATTGGTATCGAATTGAAAAACTTTATATCTTATACCTCTGTGTGCACATACAGTAATAGCTGGATCCATTTGTAAAGAAAGTTTTAAAGGAACCCTGAACGTATTAATCTCCTTGGGTCTTATGATTATGTTGCTAAATTTATTAAGTAAATTATTTGGCCCACAGATACATTGGGATTGCAGACTTTTATCATCTGGATAGTCTGTACATATCTTATTTTAAGGAGGTTATTAAATTAAAAAAAAAACCTTTACTTCAAGTGTCGTTTCCTGTTGAGGCTTCTACCAATTACATTTTTTCCTGACCTCTTAATTGTTTACTAGGTAGTCTAAGTTTGTACTATAATTAATCATTTATCCCGTTGTTAAATGTTTATGAGTTAAGTGGTTGTTCATTGGTATCAGGTTTACATCAGTGTATCCGTATTGGTAAGGACCCATAATCTTCGATTTTATGATATTGTAAAATTTACGATTGTATAATGTACACTAGAGGAATTCTAGTACCATCTTACGAAAGCAGAGGTGTTTACCTTAAAAATTACTTGTTCTTGACGAGGATGTTTTGAAGGTGGTCACTGTATCCAAAAAGGTGACCATATAAGACCACAATGCGGGTTTAATACGAGGAGTAAGAAACCAAAACCCCAGTATGAAGCTTTGTCAGAATGGCCATTTATACCTTTTGAGACTCC
Source organism: Lithobius niger (assembly GCA_023313725.1). Lineage (NCBI taxonomy): Eukaryota > Metazoa > Arthropoda > Chilopoda > Lithobiomorpha > Lithobiidae > Lithobius > Lithobius niger. The sequence goes on from JAHWFP010243850.1 coordinate 4,396, forward strand.
TATCTCAACGTAGCAAGAAATTGCTGAAGGATGCCCCACTGCGAAGAACGCTATTTATCTGGTGCCATGCAGTGAATGTGAGACTGTTTGTATTGGTGAGACCCAGCTCCTGGACCATATTACTGCGACCAACAGTGCTGATGATGCTAATGGAATTGTCGTGCACCAGATTGAGCCCAAGCACCAAATAGAATAGGGCAAAACTTCCACCCTACTGCTCTCAAATGCTGCCAGAAACTCCCACCTCCATGCTCTTGAGTCCATTTCTATTAAATTGTTGGAAAAAAACTTAAGTGCAAGGCATGAACATCCAGCTGCCCACATTTCCTAACTTGGCACACCTCTTCCACCCACTCTAAGCTGATCAACTCATCACGAGATGGAACAACAAAGTTATCCTTCCTCCCAGAAGACCTTATACAGATCAGTGGAAAGGACCTTATACAGAACAGTGTCAAGCAACACTCCTGAAAGTCATTTGAAGAAGACAAACATAATGAACTTCCACCCCTAACATCGTTGAAGTATAGTTTTTCGAAAATTAGCTCATCATCAGATAAAAAGTACTTTTGAATTTAGCTTAGATCTGAACATTGTGGAGATGTGTAACGTAGGTTACTTAGATTCAAACAGAAATAAAAAGTAAAAATAAAAGCCTAGCTACCGGGTGATTTTTACGACTTCTAAAAAATGTTTGAGAATCAAAACATTTTTTTTTGTATGGCCTTATTTGGCCTAATTTTCTTTTTTAAAGTAAAGAAATACATGATCACTTAAAATCAAGCTGCTCTCACCCACAGAGATCTCTAGACAAATTTTTGCCTTTCTTTGGGCTCATAAGGAGAGAATTCTTTGGATGGGTATACTTTTCGTCAGTACAGAATCCTCTGTGGGTGAGAATACTTTTGTGCCTGTTAAATTACCACCAGCAAGGTTTTGCTCTCATCCACAGAGTATTCTCTACTGATGAGCCCAAACAAGGGCAAAATAGTCTATCTAGAGATCTCTATGGGTGAGAGCAGCTGGATTTCAAGTGACCAACTGCCATTAATAGGCCTACATTTGGGTGTCTGACATCCAGTCCGGGTGTGTGCTTGGGAAATACTAGAACTTAAATACGATGCAAACCATTTTTCGTTGCCTTTTGTACTTGGTGGCAGACTGCCCGATTGGAGAATCGAACCTTTGATCTATAAACCAAAGAGCCGAAGCTCTACCTCCCAAGTTATGTTTGATCATACGTGGCTGTGTCAGTGGCTTGAGAATAGGGCTTTGCCTTTGGCTTCTAAGGTTGAAGGTTCTGTCAGACCTCAAACAGTTTGACATTAAGTTCCAAAACGGCATCAGAAATAGGTTTGCTTCATCACTCCAACTTGACTTTCCTTCTTGTATATAGGATGGTCTACAAAAAAAAGGCAGTGGTATGAATCTGGTTTAGGTCGTAGAGGGGAAAAAATAGTCTCAAGTCCAAACTATTTTCTAAGTCCAAGAGAGGAATTAATAGTAAGTCCAAGTAGGGTTGTGCGAGTGTAATAATTTTAATTTGAGTCGCGCCGTGCCGAGTTCACAACAGAAGAATCGAGTATCAAGCCGAGTTCCGAGTATTTGGTGATACACGTATTTTGCAAGTGTCTTTTTTTAATTTGTTAGTGTAATAACAACTAAGTTGCTGCTTAACGGATTGTGTGGGTCAATGTCTACAACTAGTTTTCCAGTTTTTAGGATATTACTTTAAAATGGTTTGAGGTAGTGACTTTTAATTTGCGCCACCGGAAAGCTCTCGTCGAGACGATGAATTTGGTATAGAACGAAATTAATTTGTGGATCGGGGAGGAACACAGCAAAGTCGTCTCTGACAGACGTGGTACCCCACAAATGCAAGAAAACACACTTGATTCTAAATTTTCAGTCGGTTTATTTCGGCCTGATCACAAACAGGAAAAATAAGACGAAAAAGCTAGCGAAAGCTCAAGTTAAAACCAGGGGGCCGCCATCTTGAGTATAAGCTTTGCTGTGGAATTTGGTATATTTAAACGTCAAAATCAAAATCGGTCAAAAATTGGCAAAGTTATTGCAATTTTATCGGATTAGAGTTTGGTTGGAATAAATCGAGTCAAGTTTGAGCAGATAGGAAACTCGAATCGAACTTGAAACTTTCGAGGCTCGCACACCCCTAAGTCCAAGATCCTTTTTTTTTTGTCTCTTCTCTTGGACGTGAATGAGTTTCTGCCGTTGTTTTGTGTGGACCACTCTGTATACAGTAGCTATTGGTGTAAATTTTGATTTTTCCTTACATGTTGAAAAGAAGGAACCTATGATTCTCTGGCTTTCTGTTCACTCCAGGATTTACCTCTTAGGTGAAATTCAAAAAACCGAAGAACGTTAGGAAGAAAGTCAGAAAGAAGCCGAAACGTCTGAAGGCAGATGATTTGTCCAACATGATACTGCCAGTTATTGAATCAGAAGATTATGGTTCAAGGTAAGGACTCTTTTGACTTAACTGCAGCTGGGTATCCATTCTTTTACACCCTGTCGGGGCTCATGGAGTGTTCTCTGTAAGAAAAGGAAGGTTTGGTCCAGTTGGTTTAATTAACAAATCATTTTACTGAATTTTCTGCGGTAAATGGTTTTTTTGTGTGAATTTACCAGATGCAAGGTATAGACCACCATTTTCTGTTCACGCAATTCAAATCCAAGTTTAGAGTTACGCTGATGGAAAAAAGCTACTTTTGATGAAATTACTGTGTATAGTTGTAAGGGTTATTTCGACGCATTAAAGAAATGGGCATAAATATTAAATATCTTGGTATGGGGGTGGCACAACATGGAAAACCACTGATATTGCTTGAAAAATGGCAATTTAAAAAGTGCTTGAATTTTGGCGTGTGGCATAGAGAAGGCTTGAATTTTATTTTTTCAGTCGTGTGCTAAATTGAAAATTATCTGAAGCACACGTGACGTGCCAGACTGAGTAGGTCTGTTCACTAATGTAAGTGAACTCAAAATAGTTGATTATTCTTTGACGATTTTTTTTTTCCCTGGCAGCTGGAGGAGAGAGAAGGGGCACGTTTGACATTTAGTGTACGTGACAGTTGGTGCATGTTTCCGTTAAGATAAAAAGTTTTGTTGTTTTATTTTTTATCGTCTTATTTTCTTACTTTAATCCAGGACTTCCTCTTATGTGGAGATTTTAAGTATACTTGAAACTAGTTCTTTCAAAGCAACAAACGAGTTTTAGAGCGGTTTTAACATTTTGGTTCGGTTCAGTTTCGGACGATTTTGGGGAAGAGCACCTCGATTTCGAAATTAATTTTTTTTCTTTTCGAATTTAAACCATTTTGTAAGGCTCGGCCGATACCAACTTTGACCGATCCGATCCAATACCGATACGGTCCGATGCTACATCACCGATAACGATTCCGATACTTCAGTGCGTTACTTCCAGTAAAGTTAATGTTTCTTTCACATTCAGAAACAAAATTTGATGAAAATTCCGAATGTCAAATCTATGAGCAAGCATCTTGCAGTAAAGTGCATTTTTTGGAACCTGTTTTTGGTTTTTGTTAAATAATTTGAGAACGACTGAAGCTATCACTCTGAAATTAGCACCATTGGAAAGCGCTAAAAAAAATGGTTAAAATGGTGTAATGGAACATCAAAAACGGTCGATTTTTGGCAAAGATCGCAAAAACCGATATTTGACCAAAACAGTTAGCCGACACCGATAGTATCGGTGCCAATATCGGTATCAGCCGAGCCTTACTATTTTGCTTTTCAGTTTGTATCTGTAAGGGCTAGCCTTTGAAAAAATTATCAATTTCATAATTACATATGTAAGCTAATGTTACTCAATATCTGCTAACTAAACTTTGAATTGTGCATTCCTTTATTACGCAAAACTACATTTTGGTATTAACACGAAGTTAGAAAGCAAGCCTCCACCTGCCGCCACCCACCTTTTGAATAGCACCATCCTTAAGATTTAATTTAGTCAAATTAACTTCATACATTGTGCAAGTTTGGCCAATTATTGCCCCGTAGTTGATTGTTAAACTTACACTGGAGTCTAAAACGAACTCTTACTGTTGTAATTTTAGGGCAATGGCTGTACAATTTTAGCAATGGTTAACCTGGTACCGTACATAGTTGCCACATAAAACGAAGTCATTACAAATTTTTGACTAAAGTTGATGTTTTACTTGATTCTAATTTTTATGTTAGTCTATTGAAGTATATTTATTGAAAAAAATTCACAAAATCGAAGATAATTCACCTCGTTGCGCCATGATAATCGAATTTTTCGATTTTGATTTGGACAGATTTGATTCGATTTTGGCAACGTAATGAAATCGAAATCAAAAGTTTCATTTTTTGCACAGTCCTAATGCCAATAAATAGAAGAAAAATAAGTTCCTAATGTGCACTGCAAACGTTGTGAGTGGTTTCCCAAAGAACACGAACAATGTCAGCAACCATAGCCAAGTGGTCGGCTATCAGCCAAGTGAATGTCGTATGGAATTCCACACAACCCTCTCCAATGTCGGTCTCCACTCGTCATTCGGTGAATGGAAAACAACAGTTGGCGACTCGCAATTTAGCCGTACTTGCCAAAACAGTGACCAGCAATAGAGAATGTCACTCAAAGAAGGCTATGTCAGGAACCGACAGACAAACTGTTTGCGGCAGATTTATAAGGGCTATGTAAAAGCCTTTTCTGCATTAATACTGGGGTTGGAAAAAATGGTACAATTTCTTAAATACGTAAATTAGATAAACCATGCATCATGCAAGTTGTATTTGGTACGTGGCGAGTAGAAAATGTGTAGTGGCGAGTGCTTTTTGTGGTCTACTGGCCAAGTGGTGACTGCTACTGGATTGACATTTGAAAGGGTTGATATCACGACAACTACAGAAGATACATAAAGGGTCTTGAAAAAAAGTAATTCAAAAGTCATCAGATGATGCAAAAAGGCTAGACTACAACAAGTTTTAGATGGGAGAAAGTGCCTTACCAACTAATTAAAACCTGCTGTAAGATTAGGTGTGGAAAAGTGAAAATGGGGGAAGATGTGTGCAAACCCTGTTGAGAGTTGGATTCTGATTACTAGAAAAAGCTTACATTTTAAAAATTGTTATTTCCAGCATTGTTGCAGTAATGTGCACAGCTTATTTATTGGAGTTTGAAGTTTACGATAACGGAACAAGCTTATTAGGGCGTCAACATTGATTTTTTCTTCTTATCTATTGATTTTGTAGTCGTACTGCGCTTGAAACCTTTGAAAGTCCGTCATGAATTTTTAGTACTTTCAAGTCCTTGATAAAAACCTGTACGATGCCTTTGAAAGTCCTCTTTACGTCCGTCATCACACACTACTTTTTCATTCATAATATCGAATAACAATTTTGTTTTTTGTAATGTCATAGCTGTTTTTATTTTGTAAAATGTGGTGCATCATGATTACTTTTGGAATAGCAAAAATCCTTTCATCCCTGACATGCCATTGGTTGTCTACCCAACCAGTCTCCACTCACATACATTTTCAGTTTTACCTGCGCCCAAAAACAAGGGTGGACACAGTCTGTCGTTCGGCTTCGATTTTTTATTTATTATCTTTTATTTCTTCCTTTTATGGCAAATTGGATTTATTTTGTTGTGCAAGCCTACTTCAGTCACACAAGGATGGTTTTGGTCGTTTTGATTAAGTTGCTATCGGAATTGAATGCGTTTTTTCATCTAGATAATGTAGGCCAACTTTTTCATCGGTTGTGTGTTTGCCCATAATGCCAACTGCTAGACTTTCTGAAAAGATCGAGGTTTTATGTGTTATGGATGTAGATGAGAATCAGTGTAATGCATTTAAGGGGCCATTCAAAAACCACGTGGTCGGCCAGGGGGTGGGGGGGGGGAGGTCGGCTTTCGACCACAAGTAACCACAATGTGGGAGGGGGGTTTCCAAGTAAACCACGTGGCTGTTGCATTGAATGGAAAGCCCGTACCTCCATTGACTTGATGATTTACCGTACAAGAGTCTCTACCCATAGCATCGCACTCAGCCTTATATTGTGGCGCCATGGCTAATGCTGGGTGCGCGTCAAAAAACTATAGTTTTTATATTGTTCCTATATCGACCTAAATGTCTCAGCCCCAGTCAACCGAACTGAATTTTCCGCATAGTGGTGAAAGATACCGCGGCTTGTTTTAGAAATCTGCAATGCAGTGATAAACGTATTAGATTACAATTGTCTACTTTCCGTCTCAGTTACAAGTGTCTCGGATGAAGTTTAGTCTAGCGGCCGTTGCAGATAGTCAAAAAAATTGGTGAAAAGATTTCATACGATGAATCAAATAGCTGCGTTTATTAAAAGCAAAAGTGGAGTATGGCAGATTCGTAGATCTAGGATATCCTCCAAGACTGCTAAACACGTTTATAAAAGAAGCCAAAACTGTGAAGAAGGTGGAGAGAGAAAGAAGGGAGAAAAAGGAAGATGTAGGGAAAGAAAGAAAAAGAAGAGAAGGAAACGAACCAAGAAGAATAGGAGTGACATATGTGGGAGAGCAAAGCGAAAAGCTAGTGAAGTTGCTGAAACAACAGGGTTTTAATTCCTTTTTTCGAAACCCGGAAGGTATAAAAAGGAGGCTTATGAAAAAGAAAGGTAAAAAACATACACCAAGTGCACACTAGAACGGAAGTGAGAGAGAAGGAGGAAGAAGCCTTAAACAGAATAGTGAATGTAAGAGAAGGAGTATATAGTGTTCCTTGTGGTGGCTGTGACGCTGTATATATAGGTGAAACTAGAAAAGGTGTAAGAAACCCGAGTGAGACAACATATGGCAGACACCAGAAAAGAGGATGAGGAAAACAGCGTGGCAGCCCACCACATGGCCACCAGACACAGCATTGATTGGGAGAAGACTACTACGCTGATTAAGTCAAACTCTGTTAGCGATAAACATTTGAGGTGCCTCGAATCACTTGCCATAGTTAGGCACGAAATTGACGGGAGAGAGCTGATGAACCTCCAACCACCTTCGACACCAGCAATCCAGCATTTAGTGAGGAAAGATCTGGCAGAGCGGCTGCGAGCACGATGGAGTAGCAAGAAAGACGTTAAGATGCGGGCCTTCTATTTCTTGGAGGCTACGCACGCACGTGCTTCGTTCAAATCGGCGTCGGACAGTTCGGCGTCGAACAGTACAGTGTGATGTAACTAGTATTTTTATTTCTTTGTCACCTGAAGAAGACAGCAGGAGATATATTTTTTATAATTTTTTCAAAGCTGTTGAAAATTTGTGAAAATTGTAAACTGGTTTTCGCTGTTTTGCGAGGTGCGTAAATGATGTCGTCTGCTTTGGAATGTGAATCGATTGACTCTCAATGTAATCGCAGCCATTATGCTATATTTCGAGTAGAGTATGGGGGTACTTTGTTGTGTTTTTCATGTCGAACATCAATTCACCAAATTTGGTACAGCACAATAACACAAATGTTATATGAAGTGATACCGGATTTGTTGAAAACACATTAAGATATAATTTTTGTCCCGGGCGTCGGGGGGGGGGGGTGGCTGTGAGCCACGTGGTTTTTTGGGGGACCAAGATCTGGCCACAGACGACCACATAGGGGGGAGGGGGGGTTAAGAATGGCCCCTTAAAAGCTAAGTTATTGTGCTGCTTTAAAACTTCAGCTCATGCCTTCACTGTACATCGGGGCATATGTTGGCTCGAAAAATTTCCGTACACTTTCTGAAATGTTGCAAATTCTTGAAATTTTCCTTGCATTTTGTGAAACTCACAACAATGCCTGAATGCCATTGAAATTTCTATCCTTTAGCTGGTGTGAACCCTACTTACAAAGCAAGCTTTTGAGTTGAAATTTATTTCATTAGAAAATGATGTACATGCTTGTCAAATTATTTTAATGCTCCCGACCACTCCAAGACAGCTGGCTGTTGTTATTAGCTGTTCGCGTGGAATTGAATTTCGACAGTATCACACAACCTTAGCATTTAGGATCAATACAATTTGTTTTGCAGAAAAAGAGGACGAGGCAGAAGAGACGAGTATTTTCCAGTTGATCCAGATGACTTCTCGCAGGAAGGTTATCAAGTGGAGGACATGGAAATAGACCGTTCGTCTGATGTTGAAGAACCAGGTAAAGCCTGGAGAAGGGCATCAATCATTTGTTAAGCTGCATGTTCGAGAGGATTTATATCATGCTCTTATTTAATTTGATGCTTATTTTAGATATTTTGGGTCCAGATGAAGATTTGACAGGAGTTGCTGTGGAACCTGACGAAGCTGCTGACGAACTGCAATTTGTTTTGAATAAAGCACGAAAGATCAAGCAAAAAGAAGAGTTAGGGGCTGGCTTTCAGAAAGTAAGTATTAATGCAAACGAAATGGTTAATGCCTAATATTTACTGTCACAGACTTAATATTTTTACTGCTTTCCAAAAATACTTACCCTGTATTTTATATGCTTTCCGTTTGGAAATGCTATTCGTCTGAACATTTAAACTTAAACACCTCACACTTAAACACTTTGGCTTGCTATTCTTTATTGAGCCGTTCGGCTGAGGAAATTTGTGGAACTCAGTGGTGTCCATCATGTGCGACAACAACGCTGCTGTTGCCTACATCAGGTAGGGTGGGGGCACGTTCTCGAAGTTTTTGCATGGGGAGGAATTGACCCTGTTGCAGTATTGTCTGAGCCACAACTTCATCTTGATAGCCAAGTACACTCCGGGAAAGCTGCCTCGCAGCCAACAGGTAATGGTTTGGCGGCTGCGCCTGGAGGTGTGCTAAATTTTGTTTATCTGTGGGATAAGCCCCTAGTGGACGTCTTCGTGACTCCCAAGAACAGCCAGCTTTGGCAGTTTGTGTCTCCGTATTTGGATCCCTGGTCCTGGGTAACGTATGGCCTAAGATCTCATGTATTTGGGTGTTGGGGGGGGGGGGGGGGGGTGGCCTCTTCCCACCATTTTACATGCTACCACAAGTCCTTCGCAAGATTCATGTATGCTAAGGCAGCTTCATTTCGGTCTCAACACGGTGGGAAGAGGTGGCAACCGGTGCCACGTAATAACTGTATTCATAAGAAAATAATTTTTTTTGTGGCCGAAGATTTTAGTTTCTTTAAGAACACGCAAAAATTGCGGGAACGTGCATTTTTTTTCGATCGCACGTTTTTATTATTGGGTACACGGTAAAGCTTAATCGCTCTAATTTGAAGGCGTAGTTTTAATTTTCCATAGGGGGAAAAGTTATGAATATGTAATTACAAAATCTAGAAAGTATAAGTCTTTATAACCTTCATACATTCGTACCAAAAAAATAATAATAACGAAGGTTGTGTTGTTCGGATTAGATTTTGTGTTAGTTGACTGTGCTGATAGTTTTGATTATTAAAAATTTGTACTTTTAGCTTTTAACAAAAATCAAATTGGAAGCGGAAGAGGAGAGCAAAGCTGGTGAAAGCACGGCTTCCAGTACCAAGGGGTCTATTTGTATGAATGCCACGGCTGAATTTTGTCGTGCATTAGGTGACATTCCAACGTACGGCTTGTCAGGAAATCGAGACGAAGACGTGGAGGATTTGTTGGTAAGTGCCTTATAGCCGTTTGCTGGAACATTTTGAAAGTGTTTTGACATACAGTACTTGCCATCACTTTTTATTTTACCGCCAGTTCTTTTTTCCAAGTGCAATTTATCGCTTATTTATAGGAGTTTGAGAGAGATCTTCAAGAAGAGCGTAGGAAGATGGAGGAGGATGCAAGGCTAGGGATGGGTGCTTGGAATGAAGTTGGCATTGATGAGAAACCAGTGGAAATCAAGGTATGAAGGATAATCGGACACATAAGTAAAGTATGCTTTTTGTACGTGAAATGCAGTAGAGGTGGGTGAATCGAGATCGGACACATAAGTAAAGTATGCTTTTTGTACGTGTAATGCAGTAGAGGTGGGTGAATCGAGTATAAGTCTAATTCATACATTCACCCGCAACACTTTGAAATTCCAAATGTGGTAACTGTAGAACTTGACGTGTGTAGCAGTCACAAGAATCAGGAATACCATCACTTCGCATGACATGAGACTGTCCTGGCTCACGAACACGTTCAGGGCACTGTGGCCTTGCAACAACTTGGAGAACTGGGCATCTCAGCCTTAGGCTGCACCACTTTACTCTCTTCTGTTGTACCACATATGGTTTTCAGGAAATAAATAAATACCATAACCTGAGAAACGGACTCGTTACGATAGGAGTATTCCTGCCATTCAGTTTTCTTGCAAAGGGAACACACGAGCGATAGTCCACTGGCTTTCCATGTCAGATGGCTTAAGACCAGATGCCAAGTTACTATCTTGAGAGCAATAAATCTCGTAGAACAAGACCTGAATCTCTTAAGTCTTGAGCATCAGGACACAAAAGACACTATAAAAGGAACGCTGGCAGGCGCTACCAGGGGTCGAATTTCCAAATTTAGATCTGGGTGTAAATTTGCACTCCTATATGTTACTGGGGTGCAAAAAACTTCTTTGGAGTGCAAAATCCAAACGTTAACCAATAATAGTCTCTTATTTTATAGCCATTGAAAGTTCTTAACATTCAGCATCACAATAATATGTACCGTTTTCCTGTAATTTGCTTTAAACTAATTAACTATTCGACAGAAAACCTACATCCATTTTTAACCAAATGTAGTAAAAAATGGGGTTTAACTTCTGTGGAAGGTATGGTGTCACTGGAAATCTAACTCCAAGCTATTTAAAATGCCACAAACTGCTAGTCTGTAGCTTGTGCGGTTCAAAAGTTATGAAAATTTCAACTTCGGCATGCAATTTTGCACTCCAAGAGTTGTTTCTGGAGTGCAATTTGCCCCTGTGCAGCCGAATATATCGACCCCTGCACTACTGGAAATTAGATGTATTTTTTTTTTTTTTTTACTTTGTTCCGTTTATTTAACCGTTTGGCCACGAACGTCATATGACATCCTCAATAAATGTCTCTGGATATTCTTGTGATGGTCTTGTCCGTTTAAGATTTTGTTTGTGTAATTTTTTAAAGCCTGTATATTAACCTTAACTACAAAAAAAATGGGTGCATTTGTTTTAATTAAAACACAACAAATCGAACATGAAAAGGTTTGTTAAACAATTTTTAACAACTTTATTAGGTGGATGCTGTTGTGCTTGTACTTATCACCAGGAAATATGGCCTGGGAAGGTTTATTTGTAGATAAATCATGGCGCGCAAAGGGTTACTAAATTATTAGGTTTGCCCACCCTAATTCTCTAAGATAGAGGAATAACTGATGGTTTCAAACACTTTTATGGTTGATTAATTTTTACTATTTGGTATTGTTCTTATCTTAATGCAAATAATAATTTACAGCTTTTATGATCGCTTAAATTTTCGTAAAACGAGCACAAAACCAGACTGGCTTCAGCAATCTAATAAGCAGAAACTCCAGCTTTTCAGGAGCTCTATTCTACCCACCCACATTCACATAGTATTCTCTATTGATGAGGTCAACCATGGGCGAGACAGTCTTCTCTAAGAGATCTCTATGTGTGAGAGCAGCTTGATTTTAAGTGTTCAGAAAACAAATTCTCCCCCACGCTTTCCTCCCCTACTGTTCATAATTTATCCTTCAACATACACTCACCTTTTTCGGCAGGTGGGTGGACCACTTCTACTTGCATGCATCTCTGTATACCGTATATTTCCGAATATAAGACGGTACTTTTTTTTTCAAATTTACACCATTAAAATAGCAGTATCGTCTTATACTCACGTTCAAATCCGTAACTCAGTCAAATTTTGGCCGATTTTGACGTTTGAATACACCATTTCGATCGTTTTTCCGAGAGCTATCCATTGGTGCTAATCTCATGCCAGTTGCACAAATAGTTTTTGGATTATTTAGCAAAAAACTAAATATGTATTGAAAAAGGCCTCAGGAAGCAGTCTAAAGGCGAAGCTATTATTAAAATTTTGGGTTTTGAATCCAGTACCAGGGGAATTTACTAGTATACAAACTAATAAATATTATACCATACCTTACGAAAGCCTTGCTAAAGTCCCCCATCTTATAATCGCAGCCATTTATTTCTTTGGAACGTGCGAGCCCAAAAATGCTACTCGTCTTATATTTGAGGCGTCTTATATTCGGACGTATTCGGTAGTACAGAAGGAACAGACTCATTTTATGTCTTAACATGTTCAGCTTCTGAATGCTGTAGCTTTTACGATGGTGTTCTTTTTTCTATGTAGAAAGAAGATGCACCTATCCTTGAAGAAGAGCCTGATGTTAGTGTTGGTGTTGCTGGAGCCCTCAAGTTGGCTATGAAAAAAGGTAAATACTTTCATATTTACCATTGGTACTAAATACCAAGGTTAATAGTTACGTGGGGCTGATGGACATGAATTGGACAAGTAAAATAGGAAATAATGTTTACTTTAAAGGTTAGGAAACTTCAATTCTTTGCCGTAAAAACATTGGCTTCTAGGAGTTATGTATATCCATCAAGTTTTACAAAAATTGACGCTGAACAAATTTGTTTTGTTCACTTTGCTGTATTTCTCCTGAAGTGAAGTATAACTCATCCGAAAACAAAAATTGTTTAGGATTCCTACCAAGTTTTTTTCTCCGTTACTGCAGTTGAAGCCGTGATAACGAACACCAAGTTCTTATGCCATGTAAATCCGACCGAGTAATAGTTTAAAGGAAAAGTATGAAAATTACTTACTACCCAATTTTCAGTTATTTTATTTAACATTTGAAGTGTTAGCTGGTGGAATTAACTCAGCAAAAGAATTCGGCTTTTCATATCGGTGAAATCGTGATATTAAAAGCCAAGTTCTTTCGCTAAGTTAATTAATTTTACTAAAAAGAGCCGGGTGGGAATCGTAAACAAGTTTTGTTTTGGGGAGATCTATATTTTATTTCTGGAAAAACGATGCAAAGGAACAATAATAATTTTAGGACAGTTTTTCTAAAACTTTGCATCGAGCTGTTTGCGTAGCTAGGTAGCCGCTCGTTACTGACTAGAGTCCCTTCTGATCTCTAGTCTGCAGGCTCTGATTGATGCTAAAAAGTAAAAGAGGGTGGGACTGGCCTTCTCTTGAAGCATGAGGACGGGTATTCCATGAAAAAGATCATTACCGCTCATACTGTGAACCAAAACAAATCCAAAACTCCAACAAAGTACGTGTTCGCACATATTTCTTCACTTGCAAAAAAGTGTGTGAACATGTACTTTGTTGGAAGGGTATTCCAACGTATTGCAAAACCCTGGTGCATGCTTTTTGGTGTTCGGGTTTGATAGTATAAAACTTGTACGTAAAAAAATGTAACATGGGGAATGTACAATAATAACGTGTTTGTTCCAGGCGTCTGATCTTTTCCTTTATTTTTCTGTTATCCAAAATGTTGGGTTGACCTTCCCCTTTACTGTTAACACATTGTTTGAAAAAAATTGGTTTTAAGTGGTTGTTAACAGTGTCGTTTGATTTGATTGCAGGTTACTTGGACAAGGAATCAAAAAAGGTTGTGAGTGCACCACGCCACAGCCAATTGCAAGCTGCTAGCTATACCATTGAAGACAAGAATTTTGTGTAAGTAAACTGGTTTAAGTGCAAGTATAATTGAAGGTGACACATACTCAAAACTATTTTTTTTATTTTGGGTAAAATAAAGCACACTTGCCTCGTAAATCTGCTTACCACGTGTCCATACAATTATTTAACGACAAGAATGGTAATTCTATATTGCCATTTCTCACTATGTGGCATTTTTTATCTGTACTGCTCTTTTTGCCGCGTCGTTTTTTATTTTCCGTCAAAATATTGGTCCAGGCTGCGCTGAGAACCAACTTTTCTTTTTTTAATGGCCTTATTTACAAATTTAATATACTTGATCCTCCAAATTCCAACATAATTCACAGTTTTTTGTTAGCAATGTTTTGGGGGCTAGGGTAAGTTTGGTGGGTCCATGCTACCTGGTCATCAGTCTCAGGAATGTATACCAGAGTTGCTTTGGAGCTGCAGGACTAGATGCAATTTCCTGAGACTGATGGCCATGTAGTCCGTGTTTAGTGCTCCCCCCCCCCCCCCCACCCCCTATTCCTATTTAACAACCTTTCCTATTGTTAAATTAATTTTCGAAGCCCATTGGGTTAATAGGCGATTTATGGTAATAAATACAGCAAATATAAAGTTTTTATTATACTTTTGTAGTGTAGTTGGTGTAAGTTCTATTGAACAACTAACTTCCACCTCAACTGTGTTGGAGGTTGATGCATGCTGTGTTTATATGAAGTCCTCTTTACTAGGATCTGCCTGTACTGGGTTCGACCAGATTTAGCGACTTTTGTACTTGCATATGCACCAATATGTGCAATGGCCAAATGCCAAACTATAGTTAGTTATGATCATAGCACTGTTACTTATTGACAAATGTTTTATTTTTTCATTGTATGTGAAATTGGTCGATTTCTGTTGAAGTTACAGTATTGTGTTTTCCTTTCTTTCAGTGAGGATGACAAATATGGCCGCCGTGACCGGTACTGTGCAGGGCCTGTGAGTGATTTCAAAGAAAGAGACGCTTACAAACCGGATGTCAAACTGGAATACATTGACGATAACGGACGGCTTCTTTCACCAAAAGAAGCCTTCCGGTACCTCTCGCACAAATTCCACGGAAAAGGCAGTGGAAAGAACAAGACTGAAAAGCGGATGAAGAAATTGCAAGAGGAAGCGGTTAGTATTTAGTGTGCTAAATTTTATCTGGTGGAAAACAAAAAAAGAGACTTGAAGGTGTTGGTCATGAAAAATGATTTTCCTTTTTGCGTCTGTGATTTTAATGTTGTGGTAATCCAATCAAGCCAGTAGATTTAGATTTGTGTTGAACAAATGTTACAGAAGCTTGGATGAGTTTATTAACACGTTTTGACAATTGTATAAGTCTCTTCCCTTGTATTATTTTATGCGATTTTATTACCCATTCTCATTAAAAGCTCAGCGTGACCATAGAACTTAGTCACTTAACACTGAATGAGTGCATAATAAGAATGGTTTTGGTAATGTCTGTTTTCTTGCTTGTAAATTGTTGCAGCTCATGAGACAGATGAGTTCGACCGATACCCCTCTGGGAACTTTGAATTTGTTGCAAGAAAAGCAGAAACAAACGCAATCACCTTACATCCTCCTTAGTGGTGGGAGCAAGGCTCTCAATCCGTAAGTGTTGACATTTCGGAATAATTTCCACCATCCTGTTTTGACCTTCATTTTAAATTCAAATACAGTACAAGTTTGACTTTATGTGCTTGTTTAATAAGAGTTTTGTTCGTTTCAGGAACACAATCTCCAAGCCAACTTAAAAAATCACACAATCTAAGCCTGTCGTTTAGCTGTACACGTTGTGTGATTTTGCAATTCTTTGGTATGTATTCCTTGAAGCTCTTTAGTTGCGACTTCAATAGATATCTTCCTTGACCGAAATACTTGGAATGAGTCTGTGAGTTAGATGATAAATTTTATCATGTGGAGTCCTGTTGTGTGTAAATACAGAAAACTGTTAATAAAAAGGAGGTTGTTCAGATTGTTGTGTATGTAGTGGTGGTTGTATTGACAAGAGACATAATTAAATTAAACTTGCTTGCGCATGTACGCAGTGGTTTGCTGTACCAAAATGTTTGTATCGTAATTTTTTTTGCCCTGATGTGCAAAAGAAGTAACAGCATGGCTATGCTAAATAAAACCTTTCATTTACAGGTGCATGTGGTAGCCTTAAATTATCGCAGGACATAAATTTTGTGGCTAGTAGACAGTGTAGATCGCAGTGTGTTCATTTTGCTATAAGAAAGGCCCTGAGCCTGGAATTTATGAGTAGGGAAGTCGACAACCTGTCCAAAAGACAGTGCAACCGAATTAACATGTTTTTCCAACACCAGCCTAGTAGCCAGGTAGAACCGTAAGCTTTTGCTGTTTTAGGTCTGACCGACTGTTGCAAAATGGTCTGCACTTCTGTAGAAATGCCTGCTGCCTGAAGGCCGCCATTGACACCGTGATCAGGGAGAGGTTGGGCATTGGTCTGTTTACACGACCTGGCAAACTCGTTACCACTCCTGATGAGTCCAACCAAACAGGTGTCATGAACAGCAATCCCAAGATCAGAGAACCATGGTCATTGCGGCCATCCCGGGCAATCTGTATCGCCTGCTCAGTGCTGCCCTGTACAATTTCCGCAGTACCTACCATAGGAGGGTCAGTGGTGGAAAGACATACTGTATGTCCCCTTCCCATGAGAGGCGAAAGGTGTTGACAGCTTCTGCTCTTCCATTTGGAATCAGAGAGCAAGTAACTGGGTAGTGGGCAGGGTGCCAACCGCTGTGTGGCATACAGACAACATGAGCTAGATGCCAGTCGGCCTCTTGCCTCTGTCAAGAGATGACGTCGGCAGATATGTTCTGAACGCTTGGGATATGCCGGGCCATCATGTTCAGGTCCCATTGCGTTGCTCAAATCCCCACCTGACAGAGCCTTCTGGAAAGCATTCCTCCCTGCCTATTGATGAATGCTACTGTTGTTGTGTTGTCAAGTCGAACACACGCGTGATTTTCCTGTTCTGCGAAGTGCTCCAACCCCAGAGAAACAGCTTTTAGCTCTAACACATTTATGTTTTGTTAACGCTCCAACAGTATGTCACCCCATTTCCGGATCACCTTGCCTATGCAGCCTCAGCCTGACATGGGATGGGTTGTGGTTGTTTGCTTATGCCTTCCCCCGGTTTTCCCTCCTTCAAAAAGTCTTGAATAAAATTTGGGTGTCCAACGGAGAGTATCCCCGGTAGCTTCTCGCAGCTCCGTTATGGCCAACTGCACTGTGGTTCGTGGACTTGCTGGACCTAGCACGGGAGGATCCGGTACCGTTGCCGCTGTTATTGGATCTCCTGACACAACAGAAAAGCAGAACACTGCACTAAACCCCGGCCATTCTTCATCTTTACGCTTGGAGACTTTAAGAAGCAGATTCAATGCCATAAGGGAGTCCATCGTGAAGGTTTATGAGGTCACGAGGTGAAATGGTCGGGTGGTTCGCCTGGTGCATTGACAATACCATAGACCCTTATTAATCCTCGGTTGCTTCTTTAGCTGCTTTTTTGGACCAGCTTTTCGAGGCAGGTCTGTCACCCATTGCAATTAAAGGATGTCGCTCGGCCATTAATTTGTTCTTAACCTTTTCAGCAGTGAGTTTAAAAAAAATTGTCGTCGCTCATGAAGCGAGTTTTTTTTTTCGTCACCCATGGAGTGAGACACTAACGAAATATTTATTCTTCCGAAAACTATTGGGCACGCGTATTTCAAACTTACTACACGCACGCAACAGATATTCATTAAGGTACACAGAAAAAATCAGATAAATGGCTTTAATAGTTTCGGAGAACCTTTTTTTTTTTTAATTACGGGCGGTAATGAACTAAATTGAAAATCGCCGTGTTGACAAAACGCGTCCGAAAGTCGGCGTTAGTTAGGCTAAAATTTGTTGTTCCCACCTGATAAGCGATAATTTGAAGGTTTATAGGCTCCTTTTCCATTAGCTTTGCATTGTGGCTGCTGCTTTAATTTTTTAATGCTGTGAAACATCATCCTTCTTGTGATTTCCAACGACGAACTAAACACAAGCGCTCACGTGAAATCCGAAGCGAGCGGCGGTGGCCATGTTTAAATCGCGCATCGGCCAACGAGAGTGCGCCAAATCGGTCACGTCGTGCCAACCGGCCAATGAGGGAACGCGATCTTCAAATACTTTGGGAAGTCGGCTTGAAACCGCCAGAAACGGCCTACTACAATCCGCCTGATTGGCCAATGCCAAATGGCCACCAGAAAATATGTTGAGAGGCCTGGATAGAGGGGAATTCCAGCTTTCCAGCGATCCAAGATGGCGGCGCCCACTCAATGGTTCGACCGCTACCGCTGATCAAAAATGACCAATTTTCTGCTTTCTAACTTAGGAAAAAAAGAATGACAATGACATTTTTGTAGTTTTTAGTGAGTCTACACTCAACTAAACTGCTTTTTATAAAATTATAGACATTGTTAACGTTTTTTTTTTTATAGAAATCGATGCACAACGTGTCAGGCAGTGAATTTCAGCTCTCATTTCGATATTTTGGCCGAAAATTGCGTTCTTCGACCCGCAGTTTCCCTTCAAAGCTTGGACATATATATACGTCGTTTCTGCGTTTGGGATGATTCTTTTTGGATGTGTATATACGTTCATACTGCTTAAAAGGTTAAACTGCATTGGTCCTTACGAAGCGGGCAACAGCAAGGTGATCTCCAGGCTTGTACATGCCTTCGACAACCTCCGGCCTCATGTCCGTCGTCTGTTTTCCTCTTGGAATCTTCCATTGGTCAATCCTTGCGAACCTATCCACAAGGTGTCATTGTTGCACCCGACACAGAAGGCGGTATTTTTGATGGCCATGGCGGCTCATCAGAATGAGTTGGCAGCGTTCTCCAGGGAGAACTGGTTGATGGTAAGTAGAGTTCTGTGCGAAAAATCAACGTCCAGATGAGGCTCCTCGTCCTGTTGGTATCAAGGCTCTGGCCTTGGTGGTGGACCCATCGACCGGCAATAAATTAGTGCCCTATCCGCACATTGAAAGCTTATCGTGAGTATGCGCGGCTTTCCGTCGCCTGCAGAACCTCTCCTCGAACACCTCTTTCTTTTAATGGCCAGGAATTCTGTGACTCCGTCTCTACCCTAGTGTTCCTCCTGCAAAGATCATGGTCTGGATTTGTGAAGTGATTTACCAGGCAAATCCCCAATCATTTAGATTCCCGAGTTGAGAGCGTTAGCTTTGTCCTGGGCATTCACAACTGGTGTGCCCTGGATGAAATTGTGATAGCTGGAACAAGAACAGTACCTTTATTAGCCACTATCTGTGAGATGTTGGTTAGGCTGTAGGTGGTTCACAAAATGAAAGAACGTAGAATGACTGCTAGTACAGTGGGCAAGAAGTAATGCCCTGCTGCTGCTTGTATGAAAGTGTTGCCGAGCTTCAGGTGGGTACCTAACTTTCATGGATAGAATTTTTAAGTTTAAAGGTATTATCAATTTATGGTTGGAGACCACTGATGGGCATGTTTAGCAACAGGTCAATTAGTGTTCACAGCGTTTTATTAACAAATTTTAGCTCGACTCGACCTACCTCCTTTTGGACAAAATCAGCTAGTAACTAGAGGGATTTTCGGATAGTAGTGAAAACGTTATTTTAAAGATAAAATTAATTTATCCTCATTCTAAATTACTCACCTTTCGAGTCAACCTGCCCCAGTCTCGCTGAACAGAATAGTTTTACAAACGATTGTGACGACGAGTGGCACTGCATGCTGGGAAACTAGCACGCACGGCACGCCCCCACGTGGTGAGCTGTGGAAGCTTCGTAAAAGTGAAATTTAAGGTCTTTGAGCATAAATATGGCTAAAGGTAAGTA
Source organism: Lithobius niger (assembly GCA_023313725.1). Taxonomy (NCBI): domain Eukaryota; kingdom Metazoa; phylum Arthropoda; class Chilopoda; order Lithobiomorpha; family Lithobiidae; genus Lithobius; species Lithobius niger. Next base: position 23,899 of record JAHWFP010243850.1, read on the forward strand.
TTTTAGGATAAGTAAAAAGTAATTCTATTTTAAAAATAACAATGTTTTGAAAATAACGTATTTCTTTGCTGTGAAAGCACTGTACCTGGCAATTTAAGCATTGCTGTCCCAGTGATGCTGTTGGTTGCTTGAGACTTGATTGGCCGCCTCAGTCACCCCTCCACGCACGCACGAGCGTGGCTCTCCCATAAAAAGTGGCAGCTACGAGGGCTTGCCATCTCTTTGTCTCAAGCCACTGCCGTGGCCTGTTTTGTTGGTTCTTCTCTTTCATCCGCCTCCAACTGATCTTCTCCCCACGTTCCTCGTTCATAGCCCTGGATGTCTCCGGCGCCTAGTCCCATCTTGGACTTTCACGCCCCTCGACATCCTCCCATGCGGATTCCTCTTCACGCCGCTCGGGATTTGGATTCGCCGCCAGTCTGCCTAGCTGGGTCGGCACCCATTCCCTGTTTGTGACCCATCGATCGACGTCTCTCGTCTGATAGCCTGCTCCACTTTCGCCCGACCTCTCTATCCTCCTTCGGACCTTCTTTGGGTCGGCATTCTCCGCCTTTTCGCCTGTCTCCGGTCCCCGAGCCGGGACGGTGCTGTCGACCGACGCCATCACCTCCCTTTATTCTATCGAAGACACCATCCTAGATCGACGTTGCATTGGCTCGGTCTTCTGCCATTTGGCCTCCCGATCTCCTTAATACATCTGCCGCCTCCTTTTGGCCGCCGGCGATTCCATACCGCTTTGGTCCGCTTGATGCTGCCTTCACCCCGTGCGTTCTCACCGTCTTTCGTCCGCCCCCTACCAGTCCACTGTCGTTCGGCACTTCTGCCTGCGCCTCTGGCCCTATGCCGGGGTTTTGCCGCCGAGCCAGATTGTTGCTCGCCTTCCTGTTAACTTCCCCCACTCTGTCATCGACCGTAATTTGTATAAGTTTCCGTGATGCATGTCAACCCTATTCAGCCTGCATAACGCCCGGCACGACCACTCGCAACTTGAATCGCCCCGCTCTGCCTTGATTCGGACTTACTCGATTCAACGCCGCCTCCCGGGAACCCGTATAGGCACAAGTCGTCATCTCCTCACGTCCGCAAGCTCCATCCTTCAGCCGTGTTCACATCGGCAACCTCGGTTTTGCATGCCGCCGTCCCTCTTCTTCTGGTAGGGGGTCTCTCTTCCGTACGTCGCCGGCGAGGTTCAAGCTTCTCGGTCGCCGCGTCTTCCCTGTTACGGTCATCGTTACCTTCCAACGGGTTTTTCTCTTCAGCCCTCTCCGCCGACCGGCGCCTCCTGCCTTCAACCGCGGGTTGTAAACTGGCTTCGGCTTCGCCCTCTGAATCTTCGTCTAACATGCCTTGCGACCTCCTCGGCTAGTCCGCGATGCGGCTTCCGCTGCATTTGGACTCCCCTGGCTCCTCTCTCCGCCCACGCTTCTTTTCGCCCGTTGGGCGACGGCGCCTCGTCCCCAACCTTCTTGCTACCTACCCGGAACTCGATCTCCTTGCGTTGTAGTAAGATTAGACGTCGCCTCCACTCCTTCCACCCCGTAGAAAGCTGACATCATCCGCTTTCGTCCCGCACAAGAATTGCTTTTGTCTCCGCCCCAGCCTCTGTGCCGCCTCCCTAGCCGACGGTCTCTATTCTGCGGTGACCGCCTTGTACGGAAACTCCTCGGACGCAAGCCGAAGAAATTCGCACCCTTTTCCCCTGGTAATGCAGCTCTTTCAGTATGCAAGCTTTACCACGCACCGTTCCATTCGCCCGCGTGTAGTCTCGCTTCCACGAAGCGCAGGCTCCTCACCTGTCCGTCTACAAGACAGGCACACTCTTTGGGAGCCTTATCCCCGCTACCTCACTCTCTGGACATCGCTTACCCTAGTCATACATTCCGCCCCCTCTTTCTTTCCCCGTCTTAACACTCTTCTCTACCCTTTCTGTTCTTTCCGGATAACCGGGCCTAGACACCAGCTCCCTCACTGCTCTCGTGTTTCGGCTTTCATCCGGAGAACCCTCAGCGCTTTCGGACAATTCAGCCCGCACCCTGTGCCGAGCCTCCTCACCCGGCCTACACTGTCGGATTATGCTTCTCACCTCCGGCCCGCCCTTTCCATCGCTGCCCCTCAACGGACCTCCTGCTTTGGGCCGCTTCTCGCACCTGTCCCCATTCCACTTTTCATGTAGCCCATCTTTCATTTCCATGTTTTCCGACCTTGTTCATGCTTCGACCGTGCTCGAACACACCCTCTGTTCCTTTTGTCACACCCCTAGCTTGTTTTCTCCTTCGGCCGCCTCTCGCCCGGGTTCTGCACCCTCCCGATACACAACGAATTTTGTTTTCGCCCGCCATGATTTGACGGCCTCTGCTCCTATCCTGCCTCTCGCCTGAGCAGTCCCTGCTTTCCACCTCTTTCTCGCCGATCTCCCGGTCGGCCTCCCTCTTCGCTGCTCCCCCTACCGACAGCTCGCGCTGTCGGCCGAAAGCTGCCTCTTCTTCTTTCCTCTTTTCACCACCAGGTGCGCTGCCCTGCCGCCTCGTTTTCCCGCCCTCCTACCTCCGGGCTCTTCTTCCACTGGTTAGCGTCCTACGTGTCCTCACCGCCACACTGTTATCACGTTATCCATCTTTTCCACCCCTAGTTTTCCACGATGGTGAAAACCAAACTTCCATTGTCTTTTTCGGACGAACCTGACATCTATTTCGGCCGTGCTCCCGCCATCGACAGTCCGGGGAAGTGCCATTGTCCGGGGATTTTCAACCCAAGTCGTCTTGACCCCCACCAGGTGTGTCAATTTCATCGGAAGTGTAGCTACTACGATCGACCCTGCCGCAGCTGTGTTACCATTCCCCTGAAAGACTGGCAAGCTATCGCCCACCGCCAAATGCTCTCGGCCACCAGAAAAAGGCAGGACATTGCTCACAAAGTTCTGGTAAAGAAATTCAAATCTGCCAACTCTCCTTCGTCCGTTTCTCCCGCCTCTACGGTGACTGCTATCCCTGTTACTCCCGGAAACAAAGGTTTCTCTTCGACTCCTTTATCCCAACAATCGTGGATCCACACCACCACCTCTTCAACTCCCACCAGCATTTCAACTGTGACGTCACCTGGCCCCGATCCCCTTCAACAAGATACCGCACCGGTCATCTTCATTGACGCCCCTTCTTCCCCATCCACTGAACTGGTCAGCGATCTTGCCATCCCTACTGGTGCCACCGTGGAAATCCCCTCTACCCCCTTCTCCCCGGGCCAACATTCGGACATCGTCTCCGTCTCTCCCCTGGCGGACTTCCCTATTCGTTCCGGCCCCTTCCCTCCGATCCAACCCACTGGTTCCCCTCGGCCAGATATTCTCACTGTTCCATCTCCAAAACCAAAGGACTCCCCCTTGTACGGTTTGGACCACGAAGAAGCAACTGAGGTGGACCACCAGAAGATTTTCTCCACACTCCGCCATAAACTCCGCCTCAATGTTCGTGCTAAGCATCAGTTCAAACATAATATGAAAAAGGTGAAACCATACCTCCTGCACCTTCAGGATGTTATTTTTCAACAACATTCCCAAATCCTGCAACTCACCTCTCAAAACTCCAGTCTCAAATCCGAAAACGCCTCACATCTCAAAAGCCTCACGGACAACATCCTTGCCGACGCTCTTCGCCTCAAATCCACCACATCTTCCTCTCCAGCTACACCTTCGGCAACCTGGACCCTACACGCCATCGATGGCCTCCATAAGTGTGCCCCTAAATACCCCCGACTCACTTTCTTCATGCACCCGGCACGTGTCTCATCCCCATCTGACCCCAGACTCCTGGCAGACCTGCCTTGTCACCCTGTCACCTTCCATGATGAGGGGATCTCCGGTCCTCTCCCTGACCCCTCTCGTCTTAACGACCTTCGCCAACATAATATTACCAAGTCTTGGGAGGCCATATCTTCTCTTTCCCTTTCCCACGGCCTTCAGTCTTACTCCTTATGGCAGTATGACAACTGCCCCTCCTTTCTGCCATCGCTTCCTAACATGGTGGCCCTATCCCCCATCCCCACTTCGGACATTCCCTGCTCCCCTTGCAGAGCTAAAGCCCGCCACTACTGCTTGGTGCTGCGCTCCAACCCTTCATCCTTCTAAACTCCCTCCCATTTCCTCCGTCGTCACCTTCCTGTTCTCTACTCTTTTCATAATCCTCCTCACAACAGGCCCTTCTTTTTTACCCTGGTGATGTCGGTCTTTCTAAAAAAAAAAAAAAGAATAATAGGGGAGAACACACCGTTTTCGTTCTACCCCCTTTTCTAGTTTACACACATACTCTCCCTTTTTTCCTTCAAAAAAAAAAAAAAAAGAAAACCTCCCTTTTTTCGGCTTCCTTCTCTATCGCTGCTAGGAACGCCCTGTTCTCATTTTCGCTCTTCCTCTCCGCGTTCCGACGCTACCCCTTATATATATAAAAAAAATATATATATATCAGAAGATCTACCTCAATCTACATTCTGTTGTAACAACCCGGTCATTCTGGAGAGACCTGCCATCATCAGCCCACTCAAGAAGTCTCCTCTCCTCCCTCCTCCGGGACCTATCTCCAATTTGGATCTCCTGGCCCCAACATCCGTCACACAATAGGTAAACTTACCACTTTTATACTTATAATAACTTGAGGAAATTTCTCCCCCATGGTTATCCTCCTCTCTACAAGGGACCCAACCCTCCCCCCCCCCAAAAAAAAATGTGGGGAGGGGGGGGAGAAGAAGACCTGCGGCTTCTAGGGGCTACCTTGTCACAACCACTTCTCCGCCTCAGCACCCCCAGGGAACTCTGTCATCCGGTGCCCGCCACCACATGTGACGAGGTCAGTCTGGCAATGCTAAAATTGCCAGGTACAGTGCTTTCACAGCAAAGAAAGAACATTTTGCCGGCCCCTGGCCCGGGCCGGCTAAAAATGGTTTCTTTTGCTGTAGAAAGTACTGTACCTTAAGACCCTCCCTGCCTCCCATCACGTGTCACCTCCTGACTACAACGTGAGACAAAGAGATGGCGAGCCCTCGTAGCTGCCACGCTCGTGCGGGAGGGGTGACTGAGGCGGCCAATCAAGTCTCAAGCAACCAACAGCATCACTGGGACAGCAATGCTAAAATTGCCAGGTACAGTACTTTCTACAGCAAAAGAAACCATTTTTAGCCGGCCCGGGCCAGGGGCCGGCATAATGTTCTTTTTCCACATTAATAAACAACTACGTTTCTTACTATCTGTAAAATACTAACCTCCAGTATATATGTTAACATCGTTTCGATTTGGCTTTTCTTACCCGAACTTCTTCATGTCCCTTTAATTTTTTTACCACCAGAAATGCAATGAGGTTCCCCTTCCAGCCCTTAGGAGCGCTAGTGACGCTTCTACTAACCAGCTGGTCCATCCACTGTTAACCACTTTTCGTTTCGGGTATTGTACTGGATAGACGCACGTTGGTGCTCTTCGGTTCGTCGCCCGAACGCGTGATGGAAGCAAGTGGGAAACTCTAAAAGATGTTGGACTCGGGGGATTCCAACGTGCAAATGTCTCAAAACTCCATTGGATATTCATCCTACGTGCCATAAATGTCGTCTGTGTAACTTTACTGAATCGAAGTGTGGACTTTGTGATTTGATGGACGAGAAAGTGGTCCAGAAAATTCTACAGAAGTGGAAGAAATCTGCACAACGTTAGGTGCCGTTAGAGAAGAAGCAAGCATCTAATGCGTCGTCTTCAAGTTTGAAGACTCCGTTGGAGCGTAGGCTAGACTTGTTAAGCAAGGATTTAAATGCACCGATAGTGTTTTTGTCGGAAGAAGCTATTGCAAAACATTCGGGTGTTAGTTCTTCTTTTGGTATCGACTATGTATTTGATGTTTTGTGCGGATTTCCATGGTTACAACATGGTGTCTTGGAGTGCCAGGTGGATTCGCAATTAAATTGTTTATAGATATCAATTTTTTTGAGCTGAAAAAAAGTGCAAGACAGGGGATAATGACTTTTAATGGCATACCGTAAATCGTGTATTAAACGCCCATTGTTTTATATTGTCAATTTGGCATTGAATGGATGCTGGGCTGTAAAGGGTTCATTGTAGACTACAGGGAAGTTGACTGATCAAAAGTTCTGCAGGTTTACTGAGTTCTGCAATATAAAATCTAGGACTATCATGCAAGTGGTACCATCCAACCCTACTTTACAAAAAGAAAATTATATTTATGAGCGCACTTGTCACGTTTTTCAATTGATGGGGTGGATACCACTGATGGACATGTTTAGCAACACGTCAAGTGTTCACAGCATTTTATTAACAAATTTAAATTACTACATTTGAGACACTTCTGATAAACAAGATAAAACGTTCATTCATGCCCAAGTGCTCTTGGCTATAACGCCAACGATGTGGTGATACATGATCAGGTTATTTCCACAGTTCAACACAGTAATTTGTAAAGCAAACCAAGGAAAAATGGTTACTTTCGCAATTTCAGTGTGTGTTCATCACTGCGAGTCTTCGTCCTCCTCCTCTCCAAATGCCATGAAGACTGGATTTTGTCTTATTTCTACAGTTCCTCCTCCTGGTCCAAAGGAAGTATCTTCATATGATGGAGGTTGCTACAAAACATAAATCAAGTAATGCAGTGTAGTAAAAATCAATTATTTAGACAGCCTAGGCATATTTTCAATAGACAATACGATTTGACTTTTGAAAGTAAAAAAAATAACAGTGCTCCCAGTCCTCCTATATTTCCTACATTTTTTGGTTCTGATTATATTGCTCCGTTTTTAGTGTGTTTCCTTGCTACACTAAATTTATTTAGACCCTAAAAGAAGAACATTGATCTTCACATTCCGTGGCACTGCAGCATGGTTAGTAGTCTATGACCGAGGGTACACGGAGGTTTCTTATGTCGCTTTACCTTACGTCGACTTGAACTCGCATCGCTTTAAGAGAGAGGTGGTTACACGGAGGTTGTAGTTGGAGTGAGTTGAAACGACAGCGGGGTTCTTGCGTCGCGTTTATCTAATCCCCCCATCAAGCAAACCCCTCTTTATTTTCCAAGTCCCCATTGAGCTAGCTGGCTTTCAATTTCATTATAACGAAGTGACATGTGGCCGTGACGTTTACGCGCGCTCTTTTCAACCAATCACAAGGAAGCAGTCATTAAAGCGACGAAGAAAATGGGTTTTAGGTGGGCACACATAGGTCGTTAAAGCGCTTCAACTCCTTAAGTCGACGTACCGAGGTGGTTTGAGATAGAGCGACTTGAAAGTGGGTTTTGGTGGTTACATGGACGTTCTTAAAGCGCTCTAAGCACTACATCAACGTAAGAAACCTCCGTATACCCTCGGTCTATGAAAATGAATTGTGATTGGTCGAGCAGCCAAACACGACCAAGTAAAGCATGTACTGACCGTGTTGTAATGGATTTTAACTCAAAATTGATGTAAACTCAAAATTGATTTTTATCTTTTTATTGTATTGTAGTACAACCTATAATACAATAGGACACTCTCCCAGTGCATCCAGGATAACAATTCTTATAAATTTGGTTTAATTTTACCATTTCGACATTTCCTATTTTTTATCCATTGAAGTTGTCTGGGAGCACCTGTTGTTTGCCGGATTGGCTTTTGAGTGAAAGTTCTCGGAGAAAAGATACAACAAGTGTGCAGCCTTGAAGTTCCCAATTTGGTTCGAAAATCAGTTCAACTAGAAGTGCTGTGGGGGTCTATTAAAACCTGTACTCACAAGGTGCTTGAAGTCGCCTGAATTTGTTAATGAAATATCCAAGGCCTTGAATTCCTGGAAATTGTTAAGCTACGTCGTGAATTAAAATTTTTTCGTTGTAAGTAACTTGCATGTTGTCATAAAATGATGTTGAGCTTGCTGGAATAGCAACCTAGGAAAAAAGATGATGGGGGGAAAAAACGAAGGAAAAAAAGTTTCCTGGTGAAATTCGAGCTAAGGAAACTTACCTAACCTAACTATAACTACACGCTAAAGCAACAACACAAGTTTTTCTTTTGGTGTTTCGGTCTTCTTCGGCTTTTTTTTCAAGTACTATTAAAACATGAACTTTAGGGTGTGGTGAGATTTTATAGGTTCTTCAGTGGTAAAACAAGGTCGTATTTTAAACTGAGAAGCCATACTTCCAGAATTAAGGTTGTTGGTTAATAAAAAAAATAAAAACTAACCGAGTCACTCGCTCGAGGACATTACTTGTTGCAACTCTTACACTGCTGACAGACAATTTGACACCAAAAACAATCAGTCAAATGATTACGCAAATTATCAGTGCAGCGTGCATTTTTTGAAGGTTTCAGTTCATAAACAAATGGACAATTAATCTTGACCAATCACTTTAGCCCAATGTATTCGTTGCCTCCACACAATGCTACAAGTGACAAATCCCCTACCTCTGCCATGTGCAAGAACGGAAGCAATAGAGGCAAAATGACAGTAACATTAATGTCATAGATCACTTACGCCAGACGGAGTTTGATACATGGGGTTGTCAAATCCCTCGATGGTAGCCAATGGTCGCTGAAGAGTTGGGTATTCTTCGGCTTCTGCTGCAGCATCAAAGTGAACTGCTGTACTCTCCTCCTTAAACTCATCGTAGAGTCGCCCAAAGGGCAAGTTGATAACGCTGTAACAAAAATAGTTACATCAATAATTAGTTACATCCTACAAAGAAATATGGTTCTGCATCATGATGGTTCGTACCAGCGTGTTCTGTACATCGCCAGTGCAACCAATGCTAGCACTACAACAGCAATAAAGCCGAAGACCAAACCCATTACACTTCCTACGGATAATCCTGCAATAAAACCGACAAGTTTGTGTAGTATCCCATTGATATACACAGTCATGAAACATGAGAATGTCTGGAAAATTGTACCTTCTCCTATTAGATGATGGGCGATCCAATGACTGGAAGTTTGTATGGAAATGCTCACTATACCTAATGTGCGGAGTCCATTAATGTCTGAAAAGCAAAAGACATAGACATGACATCAAGACAACCATTCTAAAAACAGATTCACTTAACGAGTAAGGTGAATCTAACTGCGAATACGTCTCTTTAGTGTTTCGAGTCCGTTTCATATTTTTCGTAAAGAAACGGAGTAAAGAAAAAATTACATACCCGCTTCGATGTATTCTTTAATTGCCATTGCAATTTGAGTAGATCTGTGTGTGACGGCACTGTCAGTGAAAACTGCTTGTACGTGGTTGTCGTCAATCTTTGAAATGTATCCTTGTATGTTGGTGTACTCTGACTAGAAAGAAATTGGTTTGTAATGGAAATCGGGTTGTACAGGTGACTGTTTAGTATACATATTTGCCCGACCAGTGCTGCAAGAAAATCAGTTATATTTAATACGCACCAACACCCAACACTTGATTTGATCGGGTACTGATATTTGTGGTTTCGACAACTTTTCTGCAATATATTAACTCAAGAACCATTCGAGATTATGACGTGGTTTGTGGCGATTTTGCTCAGGAAATCACTGAGTATATTCTAGCTATCTTCTAACTGTTGATTACGATTTTACAATTTCTTTTATTTTAACAATTATTGTTTTTTGTTGAAATTTTGAGCTGCAATTTAAGGCAACTAAAAATTCCCTTATGTAATTTTTTGAAGCGTCATAACGAATTATGTTGCTAAAATTAGTTTGTCACAAGCTAGCCTCTTCAATTCTGTTGGTCATGCAGTAGATACACCAGCTTCTGTACTGTGACTAAAACATAGCGCAGAAATATTGCAACAAATCAAGGATGCAGTGAAACTGAATTGCTGGTGTTACAGTAAATGTCTAACTCTTGTCAATTCTTAATTGAACGTGAAGTGTGAGGTATTGAAGAGATTTTTAGTGATCAGTGTTAACTCGAGGACAGAGGCTCCTCGACATATTCACTTCTCTAGCGTGAGAACTTGATTACTGCTTATAGTGCCTTTTCCTACAAAGCACAAATTGGGAATAAAACTGAAAAATATTTGCAGCTTAGGTGAGATGCCGTTACAACTTAAAATGTGAAAACTTTATTTTAATCGTAAGTCTACAAATATCATGGCTAGAGTAGTAAGAATTTTTTATAGGATAAAAGTTGGAAGGTTCTGTTCTGTGTAGATTGACCGACTGTATCGACAGTGGCCGTGTGTGATGACTTACCTTGGCAAGGAATGAAGTGTACAGCTTATGAAGGTTAGTCCAGACGAATTCTTTGCCATGTTGTGTGGTGACAACTGATCCTGTATTAAAAGAAAATAAGGACTATCATATATGCTCTAGCTTAAATAGGCGTTTACTTCCACTACATCATTTTACCAAAGTTGTGAGTTCCAAATTTGCCGTTGAATAATTTTTGTTTTGATGTGTATTAAAAAAAATAATCATGTGTGAGCGTAGGGGCATAGCGAAGTACATTTGGTTAGGGGCAGGTAACATTTGCCGACTCATTCATTCCAGCTAGGAGGTCTGGGGAAGTGCTGTGTGGTTTCCCTGTGAGGTCCAAATCTGAAGAATTTTTAGGTATTTTAAGGCCTTTCCTGGCTTCAAACAAAACGATTTGGACATTTTCAGAGCTCCCAAAAATGAAGAGAATAACTTCGCTAACTTTTACATTTTATCCACGAATGCAACTGTTTTGTTTCTTTTGATTTATTTCTCGACTTAGGACCATATTGGATGGGGGGGGGGGGGTGTATTTCCTGTGACTTAGGCAGGTGCTAGTGAATTTTGAAAACCCTTCCTGCTGCTTTTTTTTTGGCAACAAATAGCAAATACTTCTCTTAGCTAGAGACTAGGGTGGGGGTGGAGGATACACTGTATGAAGAAGCACCCGCTCTACAAATAATTCATCTCGTTCCCGTCTTTTCTTACTGTACCCAATTTCTATTCCTGCTTTAAGCAGTCAAAATCACCTTGACAAAGCTAGGTTACACATATAAAAATACTGGAGAATGCTTAAAATTTGCTTAAAATTTGCACACATAAAATTAGGTAAAAGTTGAAAATACTGTTTAATTTGTTAATCGTTGGCATTATAATTTGAATAATTTCATTCAGCAAGCTGCTCCCCTTCACCCATTGCCCCGGCCCTATGCGAGTGGGCATCTTCGTTACTTAGTCTGTAGTGCCGCATTTAAATTGCGCTTGTTTACTACGAGGAGTCTCTTGGCGACCTGATAAACATCCAGTCGAACTTGGCTGAGTCATCAAGTCACAAGCTGGCAAGAGGCACCAGTAATGTTGCTCAAAATCTTTTTGTACACTTGAGTACCTTTTTTTTTACATCTTAGTTTGTGACTATCTCTTGAGGTCCCGACTTATCAGCGTTTAAAAAATGGGACGAACAGGACAAACTTGACATTTTTTCACTTAGTGTACACTTGTAAATAGACGTTATCCAATATCAAAAGAAAATTCTAGGTTATGGCTTTTCCAGGGTTCGAACACGGCCTTGAGTACCTTGAAAAGCCCTAAATTAGAAAACCGAAAATTCAAGGCTTGGAAAACCTTGAAAATTGGAATTTTTGTTGTCGGGGCCTTGAATTATGCGAGTGTATTTTGTTTGGAATTAGGTTAATGCCGTAACAGTAATATTAATTTAGGTGTAAAATTAAATAAATGAGTAGAATTTCATCTGTAAACAAAGCACCCCTAGGATTGGACTGGAGATAAAAAGCTAGAGGTGCCGTGGAATGCAAGCAATTTTTGATAGAAGGGGCAGCTGAGCAAATAAAGTTCTATTGGCTGTTAGTTTCTGTATTCCTCCTTCCTCCTTGTCCATTGGGGAATGGAGGACTTAAAATGTTCGCCATTATGTACAATGGTTTAGCATCCTACTACAAACTAACAGCACAATCGTATGGCACTAACATTGACATCAGACAAAATACTGAAATTTAAAGGTAATTTTGAGAATCGAGTGTGCAAAGCGCCTTTAAATTGGTTACAAATTAGCCTTGAAAATGGTTTCGTTGTTCATGTACAAACCCTGTTTCTCAGGTTATGGTATAGTAGGGTTACCCTAACTATGCACTTGTGAGGGTAGATAGGGCTTATTAATAAGCTCGCATAATAATAGGATTAAATAGGGGAAGAAGAGAAAGGACAAGATGAACTCTAGTAGGATGGAGAAGGAAGTAATTAAACGAAAGAAAACGTAAAAATGACTGACAAATGAAATGTTGCAGCTAATAACTAGAAATGTTATTGTTTTGTAAATTTGGCTGAAAATTTGATTTCTGCATATGGGAAAACTCACAAATTGACATAAAAATTTAAAATTTACGATCATATTTAACCATATAACGAAAATACAGCGTACGTTTACACATAAAAAAAAATTACGGTTTATTTTCGTAACGCGGTTAATATGGTCGTAAATTTTAAATCTTTATGTCAAGTTATGTGTTTTTTTCAAATTTGCAGCCAAATTTACAAAAAAATAAACATTTTCTAGTTATTAACTTCAACATTTCATTTGCCAGTCATTTTTACTTTTCTTTCTTTTAATTACTTCCTTCTTCTCCATCCTACTCGAGTTCACCTTGCCCTTTCTCTTCTTCCCCTATTTAATCCTATTGTTATGACAGCTTATTAGTAACTCCTATCTTCCCCTCACAAGTGCATAGTTAGGTAACCCTACTACATCTCCTCAAATTGAAGCAGGGTCTGTGACTTTTTAGCTTTCCTATTGTACTTTATCGCTAACTTGGGCCTTCTCTATTGAACTTACCACATCTGTAACAGCAGCTTCCAACGGGTTTGACTGGATCTGTGCAGTCATTGAGTGGGCAATTTGCTAATTGGCAAACCACAAATTCAACCTGTACAATGTAAACAATAGTCCATTAGAATATGTCGTCGGTCGCAAAAGGATAATGACTAATTCGCTTGTTAATACCTCTTTTGTGTTGCTTCGGCAAACGCATCCTGTGACATCAGCACAGTTTTGTTGATTGATGTCGACTGTTGTAACTCGTTCAAAGCGCAGCTTTCCACTGGTGGTTTCAGTAAGTTCAGCAAAGCTTGATGTGTTCATATTCTATAATAAATTCACGATTTTGTGTTTTTAGAGAGCAATTTAAAGTAGGGATCGAACGAATCTAATTCTACGAAATTCGGATCGGCTCTGGACAATTGACAAGGTTTGCCGAATCAGGTCTGTATCGTAACCGAATCCGAAAAAATAACTTTTGCTTCAACATGTTATTTATTTATTTATTTATTTATTTATTTGCTTTCACCGTACACTAGGTACAATAGGTAGAGTTACAAGAAAAACAATGAAAACATGACAAAAAACAATTTATGATGTAGATAACATGTATACAATCGGCAGAGGAGCTGCAAATAATTAGTCTGTGTTCACGACAGCATCTTGGAGAACTGCCATGCCCTGGATGTGATCGTGGGCACGCAATCTCAGGGATTTCATGTCCTGGACCGTACGGATCTCGCACCATTTGCCAATGCACATCAAGCCCTGGGCCACTGGTCTTCCCAGGCCATAACCCCAGCAGTCCATGCCCCCTCTGACAGCAGCAACAAGGGTATTGTTGGATGCAAGAATGGATATCCAGAGAGTAGCCTGAAGCAGGAGCATGGCAAGCTCAAACGTTAGTACCCTACCGTCTCTACGTACCTGGAGGTTGTGAACCACCGTGGAAGGTACTGAGCCCTTTTTATGGCACCATGATAAATTCTGGTCAGTTCTCTTAGAGAGCCAGTTCTGTAGACAGAGCAAGTAGCAATTCCGTAAAGTACGAAAGCCCGAGTTTACAGCAACTGCAACTGGCAGCCTCAGTGGTAAAACTGAACGTATGCAGCACGGAGTTGGTAGACCTGCACAGTTCCGAGCGGACCTTCTTCAGGTGATCGTCATCAGAAAAGTCATCACGAAGGACAATTTCTAGGAAACGTACTGATAAGACCCATACCAAATCAGACTCGTTGATCGACAGAGGGGCGCCCCGGTTATCCTCATTCGTGAAAATCATGCCAAAAGACTACAAGATAACAAGTCTGTCCATAAGGAATTGGAGTCCTCTTCGGCTTGGGGCAAGGAACACAATATCGTCGGCAAACGCAACCACATTCACCATCGTACCATTCGTCTGACAACCAGTATTGAGCAAAGAATGCCAGACACTACCTCGTCCAACACTAGACAGAACAGGAAAGGCGACAAGAGACTACCCTGTCGTACGCCGCAGTGTGCCCTAAAAGGATCCGACAGGAAGCCCTCCCAGTTGACGCAAATAGTCTGCCTGTCATAACAGTCTCTTATGAGGTTGACGATGTTTGCAGGGAAACTTCGCTAACGGAGAGCATCAAATACGGAATGGTGTGCGACTTTATCGAAGGCTTTTGCCACATCCACAAAACAAGCATAGACACCGGGGCCGGCTCTCCGATATCATCGCACAGTCTCCTTCATCGAAATGGAATGTTTTTTCTTGAACCCAAATTGGGCATCACAGCTAGAGGTGAGGATCTTGAGGCAGTTTAGTAGCACAAGGTCCAGCAGCTTCGCGATGGGACTCATCAGTGCCATGCCACGTTAACTTTCACTAGCAGTGGAGTCCGCAGTCGATCTTTTCAAGATGGGCGTCAAGGTGGTTTTAGTGGTGGACTCTAGAGAGCGGCTATGGGATAGAGCTGCCGAGAGAATGAGCGCAATGAAGCTGTGAGCCACCTGACCGGCAAAGCGAAGGTGTTCAGCATTTAAGCGGTCCGGACCCGCAGCCTTGTCATTCTTCATTGCCCGAAGAAGATGGCCTACTTCAGCAGGACTAATTTCAGGAGGGGGAAGCTGATATTGATTCTCAGTGTGGTCAATCAACCCCGGTTCAGGGTTCCTAGGCCGGAGGTTATATGCTGCGAATAGGTCGGCAAACCTGTCTCTCCAAAAGTTGCAAATGGCAGATGAACTGCTGGCACCATCCACTGTCGTAGCAACTGGGCGGGGAGCATACGAGGTTTGACAGACGGCAGATCAAAGACGACATTGTCCCTTGCACGCATGTTGTCCTGGAATGCAGTCGCTCCTAAAAATCTGTCATTTAAACGACACCAGCACAAGGCATCCTTAAAAGCCATTTGGGACCCCTTGCGAACATCAAAAGTGGCTCCTGCTCTAGGCCTGCCATCTTGAATCCAAAGCATGTGGGCTTGTTGGTGAGCAGTGTACAGTTGCCTAACGCGGTCGTTCCAGCCAGGGATCCAACGTGGGCCAGACTCAGTGGTGCGTCCAGGGAGAGTAAGCCTGGCAGAATGAGAGAGTCTGTATTTTATGCAGACTAAATTTTCTCTGCATGAAAGTTTTAGTAACTTTCAAGACTGGGTAAACATTTTTGCAACTTGTTTATTGATTTCTACCCTATATAATTTTCTGAACAGTTTATGCTATCCATTTGAAATTAGCTCCATTGGAAAGCTGGTGAAAAAACACTTTGAATGATGAATTGGAATGTCCAAAATTGACCAAAAATTAGCGAAGTTATTGACAATCAGCTACACAGTGACAATTTGTCCAGATCCAAATCCTTAAATCCGGATCCGATTCAGACACTCTCTAATTTAAAGTAACTGCTTACACATAATTATGGTAATTTAGGCATTAATACCTGTACCGGTACTTGTGTTATAGTGCATTCAAAATTACTTTACCTCGCCTGCAACATTCAGAGATCGAAAGCTGATTGGTGGACCAGCAAGTTTGGCTTTAAATGAAATGTTGGCAGGAAATACGGCATGGTCATATTGACAAGGTATGCGCTCTAGTTCAGGCACTGGAGCAGGATCTGTCATCGTCTCGTTTTCCATCTTCCAAGATTGTGGGGAGTACCAATCGCTTGCTCCGCGAGACCGAAACTTAGCATCTGGTGTAACAAAACAAGACTTAGTATCATATAAACATCTACAAATAGATAAATGAAAAAATCTACAACAATTAGTTTGCATGCTAAAGAATTTCACAACATATTTGTAAAATGTTTTGAAGTAAGCTGAGCCTGCCTACACATGATTCCAGTGAAACTTATAACGATTTACAAAATCAAGCCAGTCCTGTCAGTTCGAGACGTGAGCCACAGGATGCGAGAGTTGCATGCTCGAATGAACAGGTAAAAGACGATGGCACAGTTTGTATGCAAATAATAGCCACAGAACAGGAATACATCAGGGATGTCTTTATACACCCGTGTGGGAAACGTAGCAGAATACTAAACAGAAATTTGAGTTACATTGGCGTGTTTACGAGTACACAGTCGCACTAAAGTATCTAAATGCCTTCCCCAGGATTGTAACATCCTAATTTTGTATCACTATCGAGTACCACTACGAACGAGTTCCATATGTATAGTATGTAAGTCATAGACATGATTCGATCTCGTGTCCCCTTAACTTAGGGCACTTATGCAGTCGGCTGTGGTTTTCTCGCTGTGTTATAGCTGGAAGTAATTTTTTTAATTCCTCTGATGCTTTCGTAGTGGTCATTACGGAGTTATAGTGTGCAGTGCATTTGCAGCGTTTTAGGTTGGACTTAAGGCTGCTCCGATATTGATAAGGGATTGGTTGCCCATATTTGGGGTAGCGGATTGGTAACGGCAACTTTCACTGAAATATCAGTAACTCAGGAACCGTTCAAGATTACGACATGCAGTTTGCGGCATTTTGTTCTGGAAATCACAGAGGATCTTCCTAGCTATCTTTTAAATGTTAGTTATTATTTGAAAATGTTTTATTGTAATAATTATTGTAATTTTGAAGAAGACTACACCATTGATAAAACAAATTAGGGATTAAATTTTGGATATCTTATTCGGCACTGGTATCGGTAAAAATTTTAAAACTAAATCGGTAAAGTCGGTATCGTTGCAGGCTTCGACTTAAAATTTTGAACCAAATGGATATTATCAGTTGCGGATATTTGGAGTATCAGCAACTTTCGCTGAAATATCAATAAGTCAAGAACCGTTTGAGATTACGATAAGCGGTTTGCGGCATTTTGCTCAGGAAATTATCTAATATCTTTCTAGCTGTCTTTTAACTATTGGTTAGTATTTCTAATTTCTTTTATTTTAATCATTTTTGGACTTGTGATACAAACTACACCATGTTTGGATATCTGTATTGAGATTGGTATCGGATCGGTAAAGTTGGTATTGGTGCAGTCTTCGACTTAATATTTTGAACTGAATAATTAAAAGAATATTTCCTGCTCCATGCCCCAAATGCTGATGTGACAAAAGCATACACTACCATTATTTGGACAGCTGTATTGTACTGGATCGGCCACTCCAATTGCTAGCTGCATGTTTGGACCAAAAGAAATTTCTCCATCCATCGGTAGCACCTAAGCAAAATACAAAAAAAAAATGCATACAGAATGTGACCCAAACTACTTAGTGCTGACACTTGGTACCATACTTTACTCTTTAAGTACCATTTCACGGATGCTTGTGTTAGTCTGCAGAAAGACAGATAGCGACATTGTGGCCGGAAAGACAACGC
The DNA here is from genome assembly GCA_023313725.1 of Lithobius niger. Classification (NCBI taxonomy): domain Eukaryota; kingdom Metazoa; phylum Arthropoda; class Chilopoda; order Lithobiomorpha; family Lithobiidae; genus Lithobius; species Lithobius niger. Next base: position 41,431 of record JAHWFP010243850.1, read on the forward strand.
GCTGATTAGAACAAGGCAGTTCTTCATCGTCCCAATTTGAGGCCGTTTCAAAGTTGGTGTCCTGAGTCCAGATTTTCGTTGTCGGGCTGCTAGAAACTAGAAAAAGAAATACAGTACAGAATACTGCAGGAATTGCCTAGAAAACAATGCAAATGAGCACACGATTGCGCCAGCTGGAACAATTACCGAAGTGAAAACGTCCGCACACTTTCGCAACATAGACAAACACTTTGCTTGATGTTGGGGGTGTCCCAATGATCCTGGAAGCCTGATGAAGACACCTGTGTGGGGTTGAGAATTTGCCAGACAGAGCTTTTGTTTGTGTTGTGAAAGTGCATGGACGTTTTTATTTGGGTTTTATTTGGGTTCATGTTGTTGATTTCACAGTAGGAACTGCAACGATATTTTTTGGGCTGCACCAGTGAAAAAGATACAAAAAAAAAATAGTGTGTACACGTCTCTTACTTGAAGTGGAGAAATATGCAACTTAATGTAGCTATGTCTTATAGTTTCTATACAGGGCATGAGAAGCCTTCTCCAACGATTCGTTTATTGGCAATCCGGAAATGGTGTCCATGTACATCAGCTGGGGAAGCGCAAAAGCTAAGGATGTTGTGAAATTGGTATGCTTACAGCTTGTATTTGAGAAGAGTTGAATGTATCAGCTCAGAAATTACAAGGCGTAAGGATGTGAACATTTGAGGTGTTTTCAACTTGTATTGAAACAAGTTTTACGTATCAGCTCGAAAAACTTGTATAAGCAAAGAAATGTTTCTAGGGGTACAGACCTCAAAAGGGAGGCGATTTATTTTTATGTAACTGCAATTTATTGGTTTTCACTAAATAATTCTTAACACTCTAATCTATTGCATTAGCTTCTGCGCCAATGAAAAGTTCTTGCCGAGCTGATTAAAATAATGTAGGCTACTGAAATAGCAGAATCGGCCAAAAATTTAGAAAACTCTCTATACGCTTCATTTCACTTTGTTGTAGTGTGGTACAAATGGAGAAACATTATGTGAATAAAACTTCTTTTGGTGAAAGCAATTAAATTTACTTATAATAGAAATGTCAGTTGCTTGAAGGGGGAATATATTAATTTATCAGAACCGTAGGCGGAGGAAGGGGTCGTACGACCCCCCCCCCCCCCCCATTAAAAAAAATAATAATATGGACACTAATTATATTTCTAACTTGGTGCACCTATGTGTCACTATTTCTTCTTCCACGAGTCAGACAAGTGACAATGTAACGCTCTTTTGCACAGGAAAAAAAAGTTGAAAATGAAGTTCTGACTCCAAAATGACGAAAAAAATCATCAAAGAATAATACCCTTCTTGCAGTCTACTGGCATTCCTAGCTTGGCCACTTTATTTGTTGCCGTCTAGCCGATTGATGAAGCAAGAGAATTCATCTGAATTTTTGTTACATTTGATAGAACCCGTGTAAATATGTCACATAGAATGCTTGAGCTCACACCTCCATACGAGGGACTTGCAAGACAACTAGAAGTGAAGGACATGTTGCATGACCGATACTTTGTGGACGGCCAATTCTCCAGTCTGAAGGGACTCTTGACTTTTCTGTCAGTTGCATTATATTGATCCTACTGGGTCTGTGCCAAGAGTCAAAGTAGCTGCAAAACACTCCACAGCCAAAATAAAATGATAATGTAATAGGCTACTAAGCGGGCATATAAGGAAGGAAAGAGTAGAAGTATGGGAATCCAAAGAAGCCACTTAAAAAGTACCCCTACTTTTTTGGAATGACAACAATACTAGGTTCCCTTAACAAGCCGACTCTAGAGACGGCCGTGGCCGAGTTGGTAGAGGCGTGTGCCTCACGTTTAAGAGCTCCTTCAGGTTGCTGGTTCCAGCCCCGTCCAGGTTACCACTACTTTTTTAGAGAAATAAAAAAAACTCAGCTCTCAAAGGGTTAAGAAAGAATTTTTCAAAACACAAGTTAACCCTTTCAGTGCTAAACCCGAGAAAATCTCGGGCCAATCTGGGTGTTAACCCATTAATTGTCTAGTCTAGTGGATAAATGTGTAGGAGCTCCGTATTGCTCCATTGTATTGCTACTCTTCTACAAGTAGACACGTGCCCCGAGTCAGAAATAGAATTGCCAATTCTACTAGACTTACCGTGAAGGAGGATCTCAATTCTATGAGAGCAAAGAAACCTGTTTACCGAGTTCCCACCCGCCCAACTTCGGAGCATATCGTACCCTTGCTCGCAGTTCACCAGTTTTCCAGAAAAAGAACTGTGGCACGTCGACATTCTAAAACTGTTGTTCTCGTGGAAACCGTAAGCGACTTGGCCTGCGGGAGGGATCAATCCTACGAGTACACAGGTGCCTCCCACCCTCATATAATTTAGATTCTCCTTCAAAGTAAGTCTAGTAAATTCTACAGGGTGTTTCATCTCAAGTGTTAATGCTCAATATCATCCCTAGTATTGCAGATACGTCGAACATGGCCATGGAATACGTTGGAACCGAAAACCGAAAATGACCTTGATGTCCGATTTCAAGGTCAACGAAAAACTAACTCCGGAAGTAGCAGAGATAGGGGCATGATGTAAATTGCAAACTTGTAGAGGACGAAGACATGACCTCAACAAAGCAAACAGAACAGAAATTGGTTCAAATGTTAAAAAGATACAGTAAAAACAATATGGGTCTTGCAGCCCCATTGAAGGACTTGACCACAACCCACCTTGAGGTTGAAACACAGGCAGGCACCAATAGGAAATATCTACCTCAGGGATTAATGCCATGGAGGAAGGAATGAAAGGAATTCCTTCCTCCATGTTAATGCAAACAGGCTTCTCATGGGTCCACCAGGTCTGCCTGCTAATCTTTTGCTGTACGTACAGTGGTGCCTGTCTGTGTTTCTACCTCAGAGTGGGTTGTGGTCAAGTCCTCCAATGGGGCTGCAAGACCCATATTGTTTTTACTGTATCTCTTTAACATTTGAACCGATTTCTGTTCTGTTTGCTTTGTTGAGGTCATGTCTTCGTCCTTTACAAGTTTGCAATTTACATCATGCCCCTATCTCTGCTACTTCCGGAGTTAGTTTTTCGTTGACCTTGAAATCAGTCATCAAGGTCATTTTCGGTTTAGCCGTCTGATAGCCCCCTGGATGTTCCAACATATTCCATGGCTATGTTCGACGTATCTGCAATACTAGGGATAATATTGAGCATTAACACTTTGCTCCCTGTAGAAACACCCTGTAGAATATCTCCAACAAAGCCAAAAGTGACCCTAGATCCCTAAATGAAAGAAAAAGCAATGAAATTGATGCATGATGTTGCTTTAAAATGTGGAGTTTTTTCCAAGTAATACCTTAGGCTATGAAAAAACTGTCCGTTCCCTGGCCCTGACTTTTTTTGAGCTAAATAAAGAAAGTGACTCGCAAAAGTTTACTTAGAGTAATTAGCAAGAGAAGTGAGCTTTCTCGCACAATGTGAGCGTTTTTAAAAATGTTGAAACCTTTTGCCAATTTCATCCCTACCGAATAAGGCCATAGGAAAAAATGTTTTGATTCTCAGGCATTTTTTTTACAAGTTTTAAGTCACAAAGGCGTTTATTTTTTTTTATTTTTTACTTTTGTTCGAAACTATGTAACCCAGTAGCTTTAATTATTTGCTTTCTGTTCAGATTGTGGTAGTAAATTACTAAACTATTTAAAACTCGACTTATCTCATAACGTATTTGTAGTTTTAAAGAGTTTAATAATTTACTACCACAATCTGAACAGAAAGTAAATAATTAAAGCTACTGGGTTACTTAGTTTCGAACAGAAATAAAAAAATAAAAATAACGCCTGTGTGACTTTTAGAACTTGTAAAAAATGCCTGAGAATCAAAACATTTTTTCCTCTGGCCTTATTCGGTAGTGATGAAAGAGAGCTAAAGGTTTTAACATTTTTTCACGTTTCGATTGTTTATTTTACTTAATTTTTGGTTTCTTTCACTTCCTTAAATGTTCGTTGTCATTTAATAAAGGCCTGAAATCTTGACCAACTTACTAGGGGTCGGAATATTCGTTCACTAAGAGCATATTCGAATAGGATATATTCTATTTGAATATTCGTAAAAAAAAGTTTTATGTATTTCACGTTTTTTTAAATTGTTGAGTTGCGTGCAACAGTTCTTCCTAAAACATTTTGAACGAAATAATGGGGACGTCAACCCGGGTCATGGCAGCCATAGATGACATCAACTTCAGTATCTTCAGTGTGAACACCTTGGTGGATTACGGCCCTTCCGTACTGCAGTTGGCAATTCATCTTTTTCTTTTTGAGGTTGTGTTATGTATGACTTCCAAGTTGTCTTGCCTAGTAGATTAAATTACTTGTTATATTATGTATGCCTTGCATTGCCAATAGACTAACTTAGGTAATTAATGAAATACCAATTTTTTGCAAGGTGGGGGTCGTGCCTAATCCCGGAAAAATATTTTGAATGAATATTCGAATACCGTAAATCGTGGATTAAACGCCCATGGGCTTATGCAGTTAATGTGGCAAAAATTGGGGGGGTAGGCTTTAAATCAAGCATTATCAATTTTCTAACCTTTCTGGACATCTATTACAGAAAATTCGAAGCTTTTGAACGATCTCTGAAAGACCAATTTTTACATCCTTTTAATTGCTGTGAAGAAGGGAGGAGGCTTAGGTGAGAGATGCCCAGGCCTTGAGCAGGTGCTAAAGGAGGAGTCCACTATTACTACAGGGAGGGAGAAGGGGGCAGTAAACATAGCAAGCAGTACTATCTTTATTCAATTATATAACTTTTGGATAATTTTTCGTAGAAAAACGACAATTGGATGGGGGCTTTAACTCAACTATTTCATGATTTTGCCTTTACAGCATTTTAGGGGGTGGACTTTAGCTTCAACTGGGCTTTTAATACACGATTTACGGTATTTATTTTGCGAATATTCGAATGTGTTTTTTCCCTATTCACCCTCTTCGTCCGACCCCTACAACTTACGGCATCCTCCCACCAGCCAATATGTTGCATACTGTTTGATGAAAGGATATATTACTGGAATTATTTTTCTTCTGCATCCTTCCGAGTTGATGTAGAAGAGCAGAATTAAAACACCTACTGATTTTCAATCTCTTAAGGACACAGCTGCGCAGTCCAGGAGAATTTCCTGTCGTATGTTCCATGTCCTCTTTGGCTGGGTGCTCAAACACTGCCCTACCTATGGCCCTGATAACACATTCCTTGTCTACTGGTCGTGGGATATGCAAATGGTGTGTATTTTGCATGCAGACGACTTCAAACAATAAAGACATAAGGAAAAATTTGGCGGCCAATATATTCCCTCAAAGTCTGGTAGTGTGGAAAAATTCTTGCGGCATTTTACTTTTCACCCATGATAGTGATCCAAAAGTAAGCTTGAATTTAAAAAAACGAGAAACTCGACAGTCTCTTGCAAATTTTTGACGTGGCTGTTGTACCCCTTTCACTGCAGTTGGTCAGTTATTTCTTCTTGCATGAATTCAGGTTTGTGGGGTTAGACACGAGTTGCAGGTTTGTAAGGGGTGTCGTGGAGTAAAACGACCACATTACTGGTGTCCAATTCTACGAACGATGGGCATCTAGAACACTTGTTGAGTCGATAACAACCCAATATTTTGCTAACCCCACGACTGCCCTTGTGAACATGCAACCCCCGTCTAACACAATAATCCTGAATATTGTGCGACGAGAACTAGCCGACCATCTGCAGCTAAAGCAGAGTATAACACCCATGCCTAGTAAATATGGAAGGCTACCCCAACCGCCGCAGTATTTGAATTGTAAACAAGACGATGTTAGAGACAAATACGTACAAAACCAAGGAGATAATGTCTGAAGACAGACGTGCTGTATCAACGCCAAAACAGTGAATGGTTTGTCGAAAATTTGCAAGAGATTGTGTAGAGTTTCTCTAAGACATACTTTTGGATCACTCATGAGTTTGGTAGTATAGAGTTCAAGATAACTAAAAGTTATATTGGCATGTCAAAGAGCAGCAATGATTAAGAAAGTATTTACTTCAGGCGATCGCAAAACTTTGATCTGGGCGTTCAAAGTCTATGTTGACCCATTCTTGAATATGCAAGTCCTGTTTGGTCTCCTCACCTCTTAGGGGATATTGATATCATTGAATCTGTGTAGATACACTTTACTAAATCACTTAGTGGACTTAAAAAACAAAACTTATGAGGAACGACTTTAGTTTTTAGCTCTAGATACACTGGAGTTACGTGGACTTCGTGTGTACTTGCGTCAGACATTCTCTCGTTTACACAATTTAGTAGATTTGGATTACTCTGTTTTCTCTGAATTATATCTGGGTGACAGGACTCGCGGCAATTCCTATAAGTTACGGTAAACAAAGCTAACTGTGACACTCGCAAATATTTTTAGACCAACCGAGTTGTCGTACCGTGGAATGCCCTTCTTGATGAGGTGGTCAAGGCATCTGCCTACCTTTAAACGTAGGCTGTGCAGATATGCTTTTAAATTTAAGTTCACTGCTTTGTTGTTGTCCCACATGTTTTATATGGTTTTTAAAATGGTTTAATAGTTTTTTTGTTTTTTTTTTAATATTTAAGCTTACTTCTGCATTGCCTTCTTACTGTTTTTGTTAAGCAAACGTAATTTACTCCAGTTACTTTCAAACTGTTCAGTGTTTTGATTTATTCTTCAATTCTCGTGTGACCTGAATTGACCTAACCTGCAATACTATTTTATTTTATTGTTTTCCTTTAAAATTTTAAGTTTTGACTGGGTGTCAATGGCCTGCAACAAAGCTATTATTATTATTAACGTTTTAACATCACTTTCTAGTTATCAGTATCTCGGAGGTAAAGCAGTTAATGATTGCACATAAATAAACAGACCAAAACATTCGCGAAGTTCATTTACCGAGTACGCGTATTAGCTCCAAAGGTTAAATGAAATACTTAACCATCACTCCTTTCAGTGGCAATGTAAATGTTTTCTTTCCGCCTTAACGTCTGAAGTATTATTCGGTGGGATTAACTTGGCGAGGGGTTTTGGTCAGTTTAAATTACTCTCTTGAAAGACCGTACCATTCTCAATGTCATGTTTTATTTTACTTGTCGGTCACTATTCTTTTTCCTTTTTGATCAAATTTTTTTCGCCCAATTTTTTGTTGTTGTAGCCACTCCCTAAATATTTGCAAACCAAGTTTTATTTTAAGTAGGTGATGTAGTTAATTTTTTGTGGTAACCACTTCACACAACATCCTGTCTTCATTCTATAGTTATGTTTTTTTCATTGTACAATCTTCCATCTCCCCCCACCCCCACCAAAAAAAAAATGAAGGATTTTAATAATACTGTACCGTTATCGCATATTTACTATCCAGTAATGATACTGATTCCGGTGGCCAAGAAAGATTGCTTTTACGACCTAAGTATGGCAATTACAAATATAAATTTTAAAAAAATGTTCTTGGGGATTAATTTTAACATAAAAATACATGTATGGCACCCAAATTTCTACGATTGTAGAAAATGGCATAGTAGTGCAAATACTACAGAAAAAACTGTCCGCGATATGTAATTAACTTAATGACATCTACTGGTGCACCGGTACTTATGAGTGGGAATCGGTACCATGGTATCACAGCAGTACTGGTATTGGCATGAGTACAGCCTTAGCTTTCAACAGTAGTAGAGCTCTTTTTCATAACTTTACACAAATAGCAGCCCTTTGCCTTTAGTTAAAAGTGCGAAAACATAAAAAACTAAGATCAAGTTGACTATATACAGCGTGGGAATTTTACATGTTCATTATTCCGTCATATACAGCACAGTAATAATTTGTTAAATTTCATTGACTGAACTGTAAATTCCCTTTCTATATTTTAAGATACTTCACACAGCACATCCAACTTAAGCACTAAATGTGCTAGTAAATAATATCAACTCAACTTACATAAATCTGCCTCCAAACCGGCTACAGCAAGCATAAGCACAATTAGTGCACGCATCGTGGAATTGTGAAGGCTGAATGGTGAGGTACGAGTTTGGAATTGATTCTTATCAGTGACAGACATCAAACAATAATTGGTGGGTGATGAAATCCAAGTGAGTTGGGTATCATATTTCAGGTGACACACAGCAACAACTGACAAGTACAGTATTAAAGAAACAAGAATATCTTTAAAAGGAATACTTTATTATTTGCACACGATAAGAGTGAAAAGGCATGAAATATATACAAATGAGATTTGGCAATTTTTTTTGTCAACATCCACATAAACTGTCGCACGTTTGCAAAGCTTTCCATGTATTTCTGATTTCTCCTGGTGTCAATTCTCCGACATTTAAGCTGTCCTTCATACATCCTGCATCACACATCCAACGATGATCCTAAAAAAATGAAAAACTTTATTTTAAACTGTGTCAAAAGTTGGCAATTAAAAAAAAAAGTATGCGAATATAAAAAAAAATTCCGACAACGATTCAATTTCAAAAGTTTTGCTGGTACCGATGTCCACAATTTAGGCCATTAAAAAAAGATAACTTGGTTCTAAGGCCCTCCTGCACCGATTTTTTTACGGGAAATAAAAAGAAATGACGTGGCAAAAATGGCAGTTACAGAACAAAAATAGCCCTTAGTGAGAAATTGAAATATAAAATTACCATTCTTGTCGTTAATAATTGTGTGGACACATAGTACGAAGCATTACGAGGCAGTGTTCTTTATTTTACCCAAACTAGAAAATTATTCCCCAAAATGTATGGAAAAATAGGGTCGAAAAATAAAAAAATAAAAAATAAATTCCGTATGGAGTTCTTAAGAAAAATGCCCGAGAACCAATTTTCTTTTTTTAAGTGGCCTTAATTCCCAATTTTTTTCCCGAGTTTTCATAATATAGAGTGCTTTTCTTCAAACGTCCAATAATTATTAAAATAAAAATAAAAATTTAATATTAATCAGCAGTTAAAAGATAGCAATGGATGGAGCTAGTATGCTTAAAAAAGCATGTCAATATCTCAAACAGTTCCCAAGTTAGCGATACTTCAACGAATGTTGCCGATACAGACACAATAAATATCAGTAAGTGATCCGATCCAGTATTGATACCAGTGAATCGATAACCATCAACAATGATGAACAAATTTTTAACAAGCATTATTATCTCGCCAAGATAAAACTTAAGGATTCCAGGCTCGATTGCATGCATCCGACTGAAGATGCGTTAACATTAAAAAAAACAAGAGTGAAATAACATTTTGCAACTGTGCATCAACATTTCTGCGTAAAATGAAAATTTCTGCGTAAGAAATACTTCAGCATAGAAAATGCAGCCAGTGACCATTTAAAAATAGGGAACCTTCACAGATGATTCAACAAAAAGAAAAATCCCCAAGAAAAAGTTTAGCTCTAATGGAATGAAATTCTATTTGATTATATACTAGGGATGTGCGATACTCGAAAAATTCGAGCCGAGCCGAGCCGAGTATACAATGTGTACTCGAACTCGGTTCATCGCCTGCATCCATACTCGAAAAACTTGAATCCGGTGAAAATGCGATAACTTCGCTAATTTTTTACCGATTTTGGCATTCAAATATAACAAATTCATCGTCTCGAGGAGAGCTTTCCAGTGGTGAAAATTAAAAGCCACCAGCTCAAACCATTTCAAAGTTGTATCTTAAAAACTGAAAAACCAGTTGTACATGTTGACTCGCACAGTCCGTTAAGCAGCACGTCAGCTATTATTATTACACTGACAAATAAAAAAAAAAAAAAACATTTGCAAAATAGATGTCTTTACCAAATATTCGAACTCGGCTCGATACTCAATTCTTCTGTTGCAAACTCGACTCGAATTAAAATTATTCTACTTGCACACCCCTATTATATACATCGATATTTGTGAATATACTGGGTGACCCAAAAGTCAGGAGTCACCTGGGTGATAAACCGGGTGGTCATGCTGATATACCATGAATTTTTATGTTTCTTCATGATCGTATACCAATGTCATGGTGTACCATCAGCATGAACAAAGATAAAAATTGCCAGTTTATCAGCATAAACACCAGGTATATCACCGGGGTGTACCACCTGGGTGACCCCTGGTGATACACCCCGGTAATATACAAATGAGATTTGGCATTTATTTTTTGTTTTGTTTGTCGACATCCACATAAACTGTCGCACGTTTGCAAAGCTTTCCAGATATTTCTGATTTCTCCTGGTGTCAATTCTCCGATATTAAAGCTGTCCTTCATACATCCTGCATCATACATCCAACGATGACGCCTGGTGATACACCCTGGTGATATACCAGGTGTTTATGCTGATAAACTGACTTTTGGGACACCCAGTATAGTGCGATTCCCCTTCAAAGATAAACTCTTGAATTCACTGTAGATCGACGCATAGTTTCTTCTATTATATTCACCGAGAGAATGTTTTAAACTCAATTTCACTAAATTCCGTGAACTTTCAGGCTTACAAATGCGTTCTTCACGACAATTCCAGTTATTTCTTAGCTAAAAGCAGTTCATTACTCACATCTATGTACTTTGGCAAGATGGCTGCTAACCAAATTCCCAGAGACACATCTTCACCCTGAAACACAACATAACTTAATATTACATGCATAATTTTCTAGACACTTATATGAATAAATGGAGTTTCGCGAGTTTTATACTTGATAAGCATGTAGCTGCTGGAAGTTGCTGGCCAACCAATGTACCAAACTTGCAGATAATATGCTTCCCATTCCACATCCAAAGGGAGGATAAACTGGAGCTAAATAGTCAACTTCAGCCCATTTACTCGCTCGATCAACCAACCAGTTGTATCGGAACCTGCACATGACAACACAACAAACAAGCTTTTTAAGTTCCACAGCACCACACTAATCCATCTTTAGGTTTAACGCCCTCCCCAAGGCAGAAGGGATCAGGGTAGGTCAATGGTTAGCAAAACTGTCTTATAAGCCAAAGCCCCGGATGCACTCGTGCACATGTCCATTGTGGCATGTAAAAGATCCAGGTACTTCCCCGCAAAATTGTCCCCCTTTACCCCCCTTCCCCCCGCGAAAACGTTAGCAGGTGAAAAGGACGGTAATTTGAAAGGACATCCAAGGCAAAAAAAAATCAAACTAGAAAATAACATTTAGCTGGTTCAGTATATTTGACAAGATTTTATTTCGTGGTAAAATATTTCAGATCCAAATCTTTAGAGGCAATACACTAAGATACACACAAAACAAATAAAGTTGTGGACTTGTACAGTTTGGTTTTGCATTTATCTTAGTGTGTTAGTATGTTGCCTGAAAACCAAAGTAACTGTACCATTTTGGTTTTGTCAACTAATGGCAACATCTTTCTTAATTTATACCAATACAATAATTCTTCTGTTTGAAAAAAAAAAAAAAAATTAGAAAACTCTACGACATCACAGATCATAGTAAAGCCAGTTTGATTCATATTATTTTGGTGTGGATGCTACGTTATGAGTTATATGCGCCAACACTGTTTTTTATAAAGAACAAAAAAATTATCCTGCCTTGTTACAATTCAAACTTGAAGTTCCAGCATTTCATGAACGTTGAAAGCAAACAATTTCTACATTAGTTTTAGTGCAGAAAAACTGGCCAGTATCAGACGAGTTTGTTGTACACAGACATGGACTCCAATCCTCCGGTAAAAAATTCAACGGTATCTATCTAATGACAACGAATCTAATTGAAAAATCAAATCTCAACAGAGAAAGAAACAAAATAAACTTTAAGTGTGCGAGTGGCCTCAAACCAAACAAAAAAAAATGATATGAATGATACATTAAAATGTCAAAATGTGGCTAGGTTACTGAGGGGAAAAAAACAACTGCTGTAAATACTGCCGGAAAAAAAATGCCATAGATAGAAAATAATCCTTTAGGGCGGCGTGCACCATGCAAGAGCAATCTACATCCAAAGTAACACCTACTCCTGAAGTAACTACTCTTAAAATAGTTCAGAAGTTAAAGTGGAGAGATCATTGCAAATGTACTAAAGAAGAAGCTACTTCTGTAGTATGGGATTTTACTCCTGAAGTAAATCAGTTTGTAACGAAAAATTGGAACGAACAGTTAATTCTTAAGCGTTAACATTGACTTGTGTTGTATCATCGCCAAAATGTCAATACAGAGGAAACGTGGCAAGAATCTGGCCGAAAAAGATAGAAGAGTGTTGATAGAAATAATGAAAAATCTTTCTCTCAATCTAGACACACGCTAGAGTCGCATCAAGTTAGGCAACAAACATCACATCAATTCAATTGTCGAGGACGTAAACCATTGTAGCGCGACGTCATAGCGTAAGTGCCTTATATCTTGAAGCGTAGTTGGGCACTTTTAAGGTACGTGGGGAAAAATAATAATGTGACACAAAAGCTTAAATTGTGGTAAAATAGAAAGCAATGACCCACCTGACAAAAATTAACTTGTATAGGACCCTCAATAACGTTGCAAATGTGTTTCTAGTTACTAGTTTCTACTTCTAGTCCACTCATCCTCATGTTAATTCCTATAGGGAGAATATGAAATTTAACGAATGGCTGCAGTACGATACGAACTGCGTACCTTTTCTGGTTTACAGCTTGGGAATGGTGTGGGAGGGCGCGTATTGTTATAAACCAAAGTATTGTTATAAACAATGTTAGTATTGTCGACATGTCTGATTGACGGCCAAAGTTCGGACAATGACAACGTGTATATTGATGTGTGTGTCTAGACATACGCTAGTGTGTCGTCACAAATCTAAGCAACGTTGCCAAAGAAATTGTGTCTACGACCAATTCACGAAAAACAAACAAAATGTCCAAATAAAGCCTAAAACTGATCAAGAGGCCGCCAAGTTGAGAATGGTTCGACCTCCAAAGGAGTGATATGAACTAAATGAAAAAATAAATAAAAACAAATAAAAACAAACCCCAAAACTGATAAACAGGAGACTTAGTTGAGAATGGTTCGACCTCCAAAGGAGTGATATGAACTAAATGAAAAAAAATAAAAACAAATAAAAACAAACCCCAAAACTGATAAACAGGAGACTTAGTTGAGAATGGTTCGACCTCCAAAGGAGTGATATGAACTAAATGAAAAAAAAATTAAAAAAAATAAAAACAAACCCCAAAACTGATAAAGAGGCGACGTAGTCGAGAATGGTACGGCCTCTCAAAGGAGTGATATGAATTTAAAATATTTGAAAAATTACCATTCAAGCTATTGTTGACGTGGAACATTATACATCTGCAAACTAATACAGAGTCTAATACAGAATTAAAAAAAAAAAGAACTGATATCATATCAAAACCCAAAACTGGTAAAAAGAACTGCCTAGTTCCGAATGGTTCGGCCCTTTAAAGGAGTGATATCAATACACCAACACATTCGCCAAGTTAATCGCACCGTCGGTAAATGAAAATTTGAACATTGCTACCGAAAGTATTCATTTAACCTTCGAACTATTAGTCGGTGCGATTAACATGGCGAATGTTTTGGTGTGTTGGTATCACTCCTTTGAAGGGCCGAACCATTCGGAACTTGGCGATCCCTTCTACCAGTTTTTGTTTTTGATATGAATTCATCATCACCGTATAAATCACATGATTCCCGCCTTGCGTGCACTGTATATGTGTGCGATACAGCATTAGCTTCGACTATTGTCGATGTATTCAATGTCATTCATGGTTGGCGCACAATTTGAACATACTACATAGCAGGAGTAAATTTTAGGGCTTTCCGTCCATTTCTACTTCTGGGGTAAGTGTAATACGTTTGTGGAAATCACCACATTTACTATCGTGGTAGTTAACTCTTGAGGTGCAAAGAAACTGAGTAATTTGCTTCAAACCAACTTTACTCTCGTATTAAAGTCACCGACTTTTACTTCTAGATCAATTTACTTCTGTAGTAGGCCTTACTCTCCCATGGTGCACACCAGCCTTAGCAAAGAACGCACGCAGAAATTCCTCATACCTGAAACTTACCTACTCCACCATGTATTATCTTGAGAATCATAGTTGTAGGCTTTCAGTTCGGAGAGTATTTTGGCAATATTAATGACACAGTCGTCATCAGTCTTGAGAAAAAAGCTGAACTTGCAGTTTTTCGTTACCCTAAAACACACACAATGAGCCTATCTGTTAATAAACTTGCAACTTTGTCAGTCTTTCTTCAGTAATGTGGAGTGGTCTTTTAAAAAAACAAAACAATGTCCTACAGCATATTTTCCCGATATTCCATTCCTGAAAATGTTACGATTTTTTTTTGCTGTCATGACAATTCTCCAAAGTCATGATTTTCTGAAATAGCCGTGATTTTCTTTTGTCTCAAATAAGCCATGAATTTTTTAACTGGCTGAAGAACAGCTGAAAAAAGTCACTGCCAATAAAGAACAACTGAGGGGGTCTTTGTGCTCGGGCGATATTAAAAATAAATGACAAAAAAAAGAGGGTAGGCCATCACAAACTTATAATTTGAATCTTACTTCTGTCCAGGGAACGGATGTAAAGATGGGAAGGTGTTGATATTAACTACAATAATTGGTTGTTTCAAAACGGCTCTAAAACGTCCTACGAACGATATATCGTCCGCTCAGTTCTAAGCCCTGTTAAAAATATTGCGTACACCCGGTGTGTAATTCTGATTGAATTAAGTATTTTGGAACGTATATTTTTAGTTGGTTTAATTCAATATCACCTTTTTATTACCTTAATTGCTCTTTTTGTTGGCACTGTCGCCAAAACTGACGTGAAATTGTTTTACTTGCTGAAAATGGCCCTTGGTTCAAGTGATCGTCTCCGGAAAAACGAACAACACAACGCACAGCTGCTATCTTGGTAGCGTTTGAGACCGGAGAATCCCGTTTCCTTGCCTTCAATGAATGATGCCATCAACCCCAACATTACTGCCTTTATTCATTAAATAAAATATTTCGTTTATACGTCCATTCTAAAACTCCTTCAATATGGTGAGCTCCAATTGGGTCGGTCGAGTGATGTGACCCTTGATCGCGTTGGGACTGACCGGCCTCAAGTGGATGTTATCATTCTAAGGTTTCACCAGGTACTGCAAGTTGAAAATTTTCATCAGCATTTTTAAAATTAGTAAAAAATTTTCAAATTATGAAAATGTCATACTATGGTTCCAATGATTTTTCTGCTCAATAATTTACAGTATAATTATTACGGCTAATTTGTTTGTACTCCTAGACTCCTTATTATTTTACTAAGATTTATTTTCCCCGAGGCACGCAACTTGTTCAATGGCTGCGATGTTTTGGCCATACACTTTTTAAGCAGGAAAAATGAAAATGGCGGCCAACCTAAAATGATTACTTAATCAAGACAGCCCTTTATCACGTAACTATACATCAATCCTGTTAAGATGGCCAGGGAGCGACCATTTTCTTATCCATTTGGGGGTCATGTTTTGTTTGTTTAAAAATATAAGCTAAAAGTATTTTTTTTTTTAAATAACTTCAGGACGGTTGTAGCTACCGACTTGTGGATTGCACCAGTTAACCTCTTGACTTGCACCCACACTTATTTTTTCTTCTGTTAGTCTTATTTTTGTCGTATATGTGCGTCCAAATCCATAACTCGCTCACATTTTTGCTGATTTTGAAGTTTGAATACACCATTCGAACCGTTTTTTCGAGAGTTCCATTGATGCTACTGAAATATCAGTAGATCAAGTAGTTTTTGAATTATTAAGCAAAAACTAAAATATAACCAAAAATGAACCTTAAAAATTTGTTGTGGTAAAAACCTCTATCAAGAAAAATAAGATTCTGAATCAGCAGTGGGTGTGCTATGATACCAACTATATTGATAACAGAGACACTGTCAAATTCTTGGGCGAAAGTCGTCCACCTTACAATCGTGTCCATTTATAGTGAATTTGTGGGCCCATAACCACAATTCACCTTGTATTCAAGCTGCTTTACCATTCCATACCCCTGTTCCAACTCAAGCAGCTATCTACAGGCATCAAGTATCAACGTCACTCAAGCATTCCACCAGATTTCAAGTTTAAATTCTGTTGCTGTACTCACTGCGCTGCATGACTACCACCAGCGAAATAATGCTGCAAGTCAAAGGGTTAAAGGTTGGCGAAAACACGGTGAAAATGGTGCATTTGAACGTCAAAATAGGCCAATATTTAGCAAAAATGTCATGCCCGCAAGTAATTTGCAGGTTGTTTTTTGTAATTCGTAAAAAATGCTATTTATATGCGAGACACTACAGCACTCCCTAGTTCGCCACGATCTAGGCTACTCCCAACGTAATGAAAGAAGGCCCAAGGCTTACTTTCATCCATTGTAACGCAGTACTTCATTGCTTAAAATATTCCTCGCACAAAGTATTTAGTAAAGTGCCCTTGTGTGTTCTAGTCTAATAACAGAATTTAAAGCAAACAACTCCCATCCGTCAACATTTACCACTGTATGAAGAGAAGCATCTTCGTAGGCAAATTCTGGTAAACGTCGACGAGATCCACCACAACAATATCTTTATAAGCTGCTATTTCTTTATTCAACTCTTCATCTTCCTTCTTAATTAGGGTTTGCCATTCCTTCTCACGCTGCAATCGACCGGCTATGTGCTCCTTTAAAAGTTGTCTATCTACGGGGAAAAAAATTATGTTTCTCGGGGGTTAATTTTTCAGTAGTAAAATCAGGAGAGCGTATTTTTTTATTGATAAATTTTCTCAATCACGAGTTGCATTCCAAAGCTAGAAAAAAACTAGTAGAAAGGAATCAACTTGGGAATGTAACGAGGGGTTGAGCAAATTTATTGATACTTAAACTATGGTCAAGTTGTATTTGAAACGAGAATATACATCTCCTTTAAACATCACTTCAACTTGCATAATACGGCAGTGGTTTCTCTCTTGAGTTCATGAAAGTGTACAAACTGTTGCCAGATGCACTACATGTACCATGACAAAGTAAATCTATAACATTTTTTTCCTAGGACAGATGGTGTTAAAACATGACAGTTACGTCCACATGTCAACATGTGTATGTTCCGATTCGATCTTTATTTATTGATATCACGCTTTAGGAGCGTGACTATATATTTTCAAGTTCCTCTTACCATAAACTGATTTTAAATATTTCTCCCAGCTTTCTAATGGTCGAAACCCCAAGTTGTAAGCTATTTTCTTTCAGAAGCTACGATGACAATGTAGAAATGGTTTCTCTTTTAAGACATCATTTATAATTGAAAAAACCTAATTTTCTCTGAAATTTGTGAGTGACTGCACGATTTTGTTGAGATTGGCCTTTATTACTAAAAAAACGGGTAACCGTTGGACACAGCGGAAATTAAAAGACATAACAAAACTCAAAATACACACTACCACCCAAGTAAAACACTTCAGAGTTCATAGTAAATTTTCGGCGAGTCCTTTTGAACTTAATGATTGTCCGCTGATGAACATAGCTAACCCAACTTTTGCAACATTAACCATTTAGTTGGGCTGGACCTGGGCGTCGCTTTGGAGAAAAAGTGGGGTATCCAGATCAAACGCACGACGGAGATCAGTGGTACTACAGACTAGCGCCGAGTTTCGAATGTTTTCTAGAAGATAATTGTGATGTGATGTAGTGCTTTTTCGTTTTACGTTAATTTTATTAGTCTGAAGAAGACGATAGGACTCGCCGAAAATTTACTGTGAACTCTGAAGTGTTCTACTGGGGTGGTAGTGTGTATTATGTCGTTTTGAATTTTATTGTGTCTTTATTACGAACTTCATTGTGTGGTTAGTTGCCCAACGATGACTCAAGAGTCGCCAAGCAAGCATAGCCGACAATGGGCTGAGCATACACAATTCATGTCCAGACTTCGGGGAGGGTCAAGACATTAGCAAGACATATCTAAATACATTAAAACATACCAACAACCATGCTAAACTATTTAATTCCATAAGCACCAGTTCTAGTCTTTTAAAACAGTTGTAAATATACACTTCCCAACACAAATAAAAATTAATGCATCCTATTGTTTATAACGAGTTTTGAAAAATTTGTGG
>JAHWFP010243851.1:0-27060 GCA_023313725.1 Lithobius niger
TTATTAAGTACAACTCAAGAGTGTTTCTGTTTAACCAGGTCGCAAATCTGGCATCTTTCACACCAGTAATTAAAGAAACAACAAATCATGTCTAGTCAAGTCTGTCTGAAATTTGTATGTTAAATCAGGCTATCGGAAATTGTTAGAAACCAATTGTTAAAAACTGATTCTATTTCATTGCAGCAAATCCAATCCAACTATTCATTGTCATGATGTGCACGTCTAACGAACATGTTAACTCGTTCATGAAATTTCGGAGAGTGTTTTTGTATATTTTGCTTGATTTTTCATATTGATTTTGTCACGCCAGGTCGTCGGCGAGAGAATGTTATGAGAAAAACTAACACGACGGTTAGTGTACATGTTTATTGGCGGAGCGAGCGAGCGAAGCGAGCGAAGCGTAGCCTATAACGGACACCAAATTGCAAAATGTTGGTTGGTTGGTCCGTTAGTCTGTTGGTTGCACATTTTTAGTCTGGGTGGAGCACAAACGAAAGATCGGATTGGAATGAAATTTGGTACAACGCTTGATACCCCAAACAGTATTGCTGAGACAAAATTTGACGTAAATCGAACAATTATTACGGGAGAAATAACAAATTTTCGAATTTATTTCTAACACTCACCATTGTAAATTTGGAATCGTGAATAGTTAAGGAATTCCGACGAAGCATACACTGTGCTGTTGGTAATCAAGTGAACTTTAAAAAAAAGCCAAAATAAATCATCGTAGCTTCCTTACAGCTAACAATCTTTTTTGACATAACTCAACGAAATAATAACATTTGATCATAACACTTTAACCACTAGAGGAAGACAAGCAAATGGGAAACAAACCAGAAGGATTCGTTAACGACTCACATTCGTTTCATGTAAAATAAGAATGCTTGCAGGAATTCAGCCAACATGGCAACCAAAGTGGCGTTGACGCTATCAACGGGAATCTCAAATTTGAAACATCAAATCGCCGCTGCAGGAGGAAACCGTTCATATAATACGACAGACACAGCAGACCACGTATTTATATCACAACACAGAACAATAATTTGGCTTCGTATTGTAATTTCAAGATTTCTAGATTGCTATGGAAACTACACTCTCCATCCCATGTTGCCAGAATAAATAGGCCTAACATCGAACCCAATAGGCCTAATTTCTCTACTGTTGTCGCTTACGAAACTAAAACATGACTAACAATTTGGCTTAAAATTAGGATTTAGAATTATTTAAATTCTATGTTCACAGCCAAGCTAACACCGGCTGATCAACAACTGTAATAATTCCAATTAAAAAAAAAAATTAGCGTTTGGCGTTGCAGTACGTGCCAGAGGTGTGCGCTTCAACATTGTCGTAGAAGGCAGCGTAGAGAGCCGCGGATGTTTCGAATCTTTTGATTGTTGTGAAGTACTATCGTTACTGGTGATTGTGTAGCTTGCAATTAAATGCTTTATTGTTAATATTTTAAATCTAGGAAAGATACTCTGCAATAAATATAAACAATGTAAGCATTATTGACGGTGGCACGTTCTTTGCCAGCTTATCCACGGCGGCACGTTCTTTGCCAGCTTAACCACGGCGGCTAACGTTGTATTTTACAACGGCGTCGACGGCGCAAAGAGGCTGCAAATAACGAAACGGATACTAAATATGGGTGCAAACGAAAGTATCTTAAAATTAATATGAAACGTAGCCTAGCTAAAATGTAAAAAAACACCAGAAAAAAGCTTCAGCTCAACTGTAGCCGAATGAATATTGCCCCGAGCTTTTTAAGGACCATTAGCAAACATTGCACAGCCATTATAATGAGAGGAAATACAAATTTTAATTAAAATTTTTTTTCGCTCCGCCTACAATAGGCCCAAAGCCTGTTTCCTAGTAGTAAAAAACTAAAATGAGTTCAGACACAAATCTGACTAAACAATTTACTAATAATTGAATTAGGGATTCATGGAAAAAAAACCATCAATGTCTAATGCAAATGTAGTAGAACTAAAACGGACATCTGGAAACTGTAACCAACGAAAATGAATCCATGGAAAAAAAAATAAATAAAATAATGAATTAAAATAAAAACATAAGAAAAAACAAAGCTGAAGAAACAGAAAAAAAAACTAATGGAAATAAACGAAAAATACGATAACGTAATTGAAGAACTATGACGAAAAAATTAATGAAAGCGAAAATTTAAAATTCCGTATTCCCAAATAGCAGAAAATGGTGAAATATGTTAAAGACAGAAATAAAATAATGAAAAACAATATTCAAAATGTGTCCTTTGGTGTCGACTTATTTAACGTTTGATCACGTCAAAGCTACTGAACTGAATTCAATACAACTAAGCATACAAACACTCACACGTAACAAGAGTAAACAGACTTCGCTCCTAAAGGTCAAACATGTAAAGAAGGCGACCCTAATATTATGCACTAGAATGAATACGGGCACATGACAGGGGTGCCCTTCTTCTTTTTCTGGTGTAGTTTCATGGCGTTGGAACGAACCCCTTTGCCTTTTCTTCTTTTCCTTAACAATAGTTAATTCGGCAGAAAACGTCATGTGGCTTGTTATCAGTGTCCCTGTTGTTAACATTGTGGCTCCCATTATTCATCATTGTGGGTTCATTGTTGCTATGTATGACTGTACTTGGGGGTAATTAGGGTAATTTTGTATTGGGGTGTGTGACCAAGGGTCGAGACCATCAATAAACAAATTGAATTGAAATTGTGTTTTACTAGACGATTATACGATAGATGAATGTGGAAAAGATAATTCTTTTGACGTTAGGTGGTGGTGGGGCAACAACACAGCTTTAACTCTGTCACATCAGCAGACGACTTTTAGGTAGTGGTTGACAACGCTTTCATCATTTTCAGCCGAAACCATTACGGAAACCAATATGTATTTCGGGTTTTGCCGAACCAAAACTGAGTTATAACTGTACAGCAGAAACCATAACAGAAAGGACGTACTTTTGGCCGAAACCGAAAACAACAATCATATGAGTCAATTTAACACGTTACACCTAACAACCTTTACGAATTACAAGTCTCCACAGTCTGTGCACACTGCATTGCACAGAACGCCACTGACAACAAAATTGTGACTGTCTTCAACTGCAGTGAGTGACTTCAGCGAAGTATCGTTTTTTTGTAGACACGTAGTCGAAGACTTGGAGCTGGAAGTGGCTGCAGGACGGAGTTCGGTCAAAACAGAAAATCATTATTTCAATTTAGGCCAAAACCAACACCAAGCTACAACCGCACAGCTGAAACCGAACCCGAAACCAAAACCGATAAAATATTTCGCACCGAATCCTAAATTCGGCCGATCTCTACATTTAGGGCTGCTACCACGCAGCAGTCAAAAAGCCCCAACGAAAGCAAACAAACCCACTAGGAAGGGTGGTCGGCTACCAGCAAAGTGGGCGCCGGATTAAATTCCCAACCGACTAAGGAATGGAATCTAAAAGTCGTTTGATGATATACATAATAATACATACAGTTATAGCTATTGTATTAGTGTAGCTGCACCGAGTACAGAATTATGGCAGATAAGGACGCAATGAACAATAAGAAGTAAGTAAGAGTTTCTTTCAGATGACATGATACTGTCATGTTTGTAGTCATGTTGTGTTTTTTCTTACGTCAGATTATAACTGCTCGGTAAATAAAACGTATTGTTGTGTGTACCTATAGCATTAATCTTCATTTTCATGTTTGTTCGTATACCAACGCAAAAGTGTGTGGCGTTAAGTTATATGTTGCCATATTTAGTGTATACTAGCTAGCGTTACTGTCCTTTACTAGCGTTGTGTCTGGGTTTCTGTACCATCATTTTGTCATATCTTGTCAGTCGTTGACACACCTTCCTTACCCAGCAGATTCCAGATTTAAATACCCACTCTAAGAACTCAACGAAGCTGAACAGGCAGAGACCAACACAAAAGCCAAAATTTCCTCCAATATCACTGATAAGGCTTGGAAGAGTATACGAGTACTTCTCAGAAATGATTTCCAAAGAATCATCGGGGAAACGCAGTTTAAATATACTATCGGAGTATGCAGTGGTTGCATAATTATCCGTGTTTAGGGTCACAAGTGTTCGCTTGCATGGTCTCGGACAATCACATCCATCATGGCTGTTAAAAGCTGTTTCCACCGCTAAATTGGCAGTCTCATAGTCATCAAGAGTCGCACAAGCTGTGTGTGAAGAATTTATCATGAAGGGTAATCTAGAACAAAATAAAAAAATGTTATACATGCACAGCAATGTAAACAATATGTTACATCGACTCATCAAACCCGTAAAATATCCCTAATAAGCTTCAATTAACACTCCAAGTTATCCGTGAAAAGTTTCATAGCTAATTAGCAAGCAATTTCCCTATTAACTACTCCCTCCCACATTTCCTTCACGTAGCATTTGTTTTGGTCAGCTTTCCCCATTTCTACCATCAATATGACTACTTTTTTAAAATTTTATTCTTCCTGTATATTGTTTAGATTTTATTTCTGTTTTATTGTTTGTATTACATATCCTGTCCTCTCTCTCTCTTTCCGGTTCAACCCCTCCTGGTGTTTTCTCTCACCCATCCCCTTCTTTTGGTTTATGAAAATTCGGTTTATGGTCTTCTTTAGTGCGTTTGTGTTCAGCCGTTATTTGGTTTTAGGATGGTGATCAGTTGACACTGAAATTTGGTTTATGGTATTCTTTTGTGCATTTGAGTTCTGCCGTTATTCGGTCTGAGGATAGTGATCAACTGGGCACTGAAATTTGGTATATGTTTTTTAGTGCGTTTGAGTTCTGTTATTACTCGTCTGATGATGCTGATAAATTGAGCACTGTAATTTGGATTATGGTTTTCTTTAGTGTGTATGAGTTTAACGTGATGGAACTGGTCCTCTGCCTGTGTTTGGCATGAGCTCTTGCCTTTCCTGTTGGCCTTGGGCAGAGCTTACCTCCTGGTGCCATTACACGATGGGTCTTGGGTCGTTCGGATATGGGACCCTCATGCTTCATCCTAATCGTCCTGGCATTATTCAACCTGTCCCCTTAGGCTTGTCTTGCGTCTGATGTCCTTGTACCCTCTGGTTCGTTTAGCAGGGCCGCTGAGAGGTTGGCCTGGGTCTGGGGTCAGCATTTGTCCACCCGGGCCTCTCTCCCCCCCAAAACGAAAATTTACTAAATATTTTCCTAAATTGCCAAAGTTTTTCTTAACATTTCCACCGTAAAATTTACGAAATTTCCTAAAGTTTTTTCCTAAATTTTAAGAAAAAATGTCTTATATTCACACATTTTTCATTTTTTAACAAAATCATTTTTTGTAGAACTCGTGACGTAGCTGAGGTTATAAAGCGTTTTTACCAAAAAGATCGTGCGATTGCTGCAATACATTCATCAACATTTGGAGTTGGTTCGATAGGTTGCCATGCGGAAGGATGATCGTTCAAAGCTTCGAATTTTGTCAAACTTACAAGTTTCACACTTCAAATCTGCTGGACTCCTGAAGAGAACTAATCGTCTCAACAGCCCTTGGAAGAGTTTCCGTGGATCTCATTGAGCCTTTACCGGCAAAAGTTAATTTTGCTTTTGTTACTGGTAATCCAGGGGGGCTCAAATGGGTATTCTTAGTCCTAGACAGTTCAGTTCCTGGCCAGAACTGTTGCTCACAGGATGGTCAAAGCAAAACAGGTTGCCGAGTGTGTAAACGATGTTGTCCAAACTCGTAGAAGTCGTGCACTATCCATGGCCTCTGTATTGGTTTGAATTCCAAAATGTAGTTAGACAAATTCTTTTTTTCTCAATCCCTAATAACTACTGGTTTGAGTTTCAAATTATGCCACCAGTAGGGTTGCAAATTAAATGTTATTGGTCAGTTCCTTATTGTGACCTTCCCCCCCCCCCCCCCCTGAGTTTGGCGTTCAATTCTAGGTTGTGTTGGCTTCCGTATTTCCACCAACTAAAGAGAAAGGTTCTGGGCGCTTAACACCGTATGGATTCTGTTGCAAACTTCATGGAGTGCAGATCGCACTGTCCTGCTGCGCCTATACTGAGCCCCGGGCCTAAGGTAAACAGCCCCATTTGCCCTCCCCCCTCTTGGTGGCCCTGTCGGTTAGTACTGGCCCTTCCTGCTGCACTGTTCCTCTAGGGAACAAGTGGAATATTGTGGCCGGCAGCAGTTTTTTTTGGGTAGCCAGCACATATAAATAAAGTATGTCGGATTTAAGCCAACAGCGAGGCAAATGCATGAAATGAAGTAGTACAGTAAGCCATTGTTATGCAATTAGCTTTTAATTCTGTTGATGGGACAAAGATTTGAACTGGTAAAGCAGTCCTTAAGTTGGTCACAAACAAATACTGACGTATGCGGCCATTCGTCCACTGGCATAAAGAACGTGATGACGTGTGCTGTCAACAATTACGTTACTTGCATAAGAAAAAAAACTGAATTTATGTTTAGGGCCACGATAGTGACCAGGGCTGCATTCGACTAAAACGGCTCACCATAGGAAATGGAGATACAAATCAAGACATAATTAAGACCCAACAATACACCCCTTTTCACAGTAGAACTTTAATCTGTGAAGCTATCGACAGCCAAGGTGCCATTCTCAGCATAACACCCTACAAGACTACGTAATGGCCAGCCAACATTCAAACCATCCCATTATTAGTTGCTAGGCAACAAGAAGCAATGCAGGCAATCCATTGCCAAACGACAAAAATTGAAATAATAAACAAAAATAAAATGTAAAATGTACACAATATATAAAGAAAAATTAATAATAAGTATAAATAAAATTGTTGGTTAATGTATTGTTGCATAATGCTTATTGTTAGCATATAGCATGTTAATTTACATTGTTGGTCTTTGACTATTGTTGTGTGGTCTTAGCTAATGGCTGTACAATATGGATGTTTATAAGGTAAAACGTGGGCAAGCCACATGGCTACACCAAGGTCTTACCTTAGTAGATAGAGATGAAGTTGTTCCAGGTTTTTACCATATTCATGCCTCATCCCTCAAGTATTTATTATCAAAATTAAACAGTTTAAATAAAAGTAAAATAACCCAAACATTTGGTAAATAAGCACACAAACGTGTATCAAACCATAAATTAAAATAATCAAAAGAATTAAAAATCTGTAATGCTAAATCTGAATTCACAATGAGTTTAGTGACAATAAGAACCTCGAAAAAACCTATGAAAGACATGTAAGCCTATGCAAATCGTGTTGTCAAAAGCTTTTTGACATCAACCTGAGAATGTAAAAAAGCCATACATAACTAGTGCATGAGTTTGCTATTGCATCCAGTGCCATAAAGAACATATTGTGACATTTTCTGTCAACAATTACGATACCGGCATAAAGATGACAAATTGAATTTGTGTTGATGGCTACAACAGTGAGCAGGGCTCCATTCGATAAAACTGCTCAGCATATGCAATGGTTATATATAAATCAAGGAATCTTTCGTGCATTACGTCATCCAGGTAGGGGGAAGAGGTTGGGGGCTCGCATTTTGATGACGATTTATGAAAAGGGTGATGGGTAGCCAGTTCATGATGTAAGTAATAATTAAAAAAGGTCCTGTTTCCACAGTTTTCCACAAAAAAACCCAAACCCCCTCATACCTTCTACATCCCTTACTTGCACAAATTTTGTTGTATTGATTTGGAGGGGTTAGAGGGGGGGAATTGAGGCTTAATGGCGCGTCGACAACTTGGTCATTAGCGCCAACCTCAGTCACAGTGCAGTGGTCCGGGTTGCCACTGCACCAC
This sequence comes from Lithobius niger, assembly GCA_023313725.1. Classification (NCBI taxonomy): domain Eukaryota; kingdom Metazoa; phylum Arthropoda; class Chilopoda; order Lithobiomorpha; family Lithobiidae; genus Lithobius; species Lithobius niger. The sequence continues at coordinate 7,785 of JAHWFP010243851.1, forward strand.
ACATTACAGAGATGTTATTCAAACCCCTAACCTAAAGCTTGTCATACATCTGTACCTCCTGCAAAAATTGAAAAACACCGGACAGGAGGACAGACTTATCGCCCAACTGACGCGCAATGTCATGCGGAAGATGGAAACGACGATGAACACCATCAAGATGGCGACAATCAACAAGTAAGTGGCGGACCGTAAGTGGCCGCCGACACCAATAACATTCAGGAGGGGCAACCCCCCGCAAAAGGAAACAGTGAGTAAGTCGAGTGTGACCAATGCGCAAACGGGCCAACACCACCTCCTCACGGCGACTGCGGCGACACGCCGAGTGCCATTCCTCAACAGTGCCTTTAATAGCTCGTAATTTATTGCCGTCCTGTCCATCCCACGAGGCTTGCCAAAAAGCGTGTAACCTCAGACGCAGAGTTGGAAAAGCGTCCGAGGGAACAAGGCTGAGATCCCTTCCGAGAGGGCCAGAAAGGGCCCCTTTTGCTGCAGAATCCGCTTGTTAGATTAGGGGGGGGGGGGCAGTTAATAATTGAGGGGTGTTTTGCAATTGATGATGATGGATGCACTGAAGAACTGGACCCACCCACCAAAAAATAAAGGAATATTTAAATGAGTGTAAGTCTACATAAATTAGTGTGTAATGTACGCATAAATTGGAACTAAGCCATACCCAAGAAACATAAACACACACACACACACACACACATGCTTCTGGCAAGTTTTAGGTACTACACATTTATTTTGTGGTCGTTTTAAAATTAATTATTCAATGTCAAACTATCGACACTAACAAGACCAACGAAGATTGACAGAGTTCTGTGATGATGCATGATTTTACTGTTGTCATATGGGTAATATACATGGAAGGGTACACATGAGGTAAAGAGCACGTCAGTGCGCAGTAGTGTGGTTACCTGCAATACCTTCCTTACCTGCAATTAGTAGATTCGTCTAAATATTTCCCCAGGCACTTCTCCTGGCATTCGTCTACGTTCTTTTTATCCAAACAGGGATTTTCTTTAGTGTTTAAATAATGGTACTGAAACGTAAATATTTCTTTTAGCAACACACACTACAGTATTATGCTTCATCTTTTATAACTTTTTACTTAAATTAAAATTCAATGGTTTTATCTATGGGCAAATATAAATGATAAAAATTTGAATTTCAACTGAAGTTTGTTATGTGTTGGTCACACAATTGCTATTACTGTTTTCTACTAATAGGTTGGAACTAGATAGAGTGTATCTTACTTTCAAGCGTAAGATATTTACCGAAAACTAATGAAAGTTAATGGAAATACAAATTCCTAGTTTGGACTTTTGACCTTAAGAGATGCACTTATAACGGGTAATAATTTTATATTATCTAAAGGAAAATTTGAAACAGGCCACCCGAGAAATCATACAGTACCCTATAGAATAACGTAGTACAGTAAGCCACCTTTATGCAATCATGTTTCATTCAACTGATTTGACCAGGATTCGAACCAACGTACCAGTCCAACACCAGATCACTGTAATACCGTATTTGCCAGTATGGCCACTTGTCCACTGGCATAAAGATAACTCACTGAACCCATGATTAAGGTCTCAACCGTGAATGTGCTCGGTCATAGACAATGACACTAATCACAAATCACTATGCACTCGAAGGGTCAACGAAAGATTAATAAATAAACATAAATCACTTTTTTTTTAAAATCACGAACTCTAACAAGCAATGCCCGTGTTTGAAATCACACAAGAAACAAACGGATAAAACAAATTGCCACACCAATACATCAGGCCAGATGACTGGCTAATGCTCCCAGGATGCAATCGGATAAAAATTAGTATAACAATAGTAAAAAAGAAATCAGAAAACAGTATGGATGGGGGGGGGGGGGGGAGGTAAACCCAAATTTGCCATCAGCCCCACTTAACGTAGCTATTCCACTGATTGACACGTGAGGCATAACCTATCCTGGCCAACTCATCAGCCTGCTCACGTTGCTGTGCCCTGACACATAGGACAGAGAAACAGTAGCCACACATACTGTCGCGATTATTGGTTCGTACGTCTGCTCTACAACGTGAACGCCACAGCTAAGGGACAAGTTGGGGAAGTAGTGGGGGGTCAAGCAACTGGCTGGGGTAAATTCAAATTAAAAACTAGCTGACAGGATAACGTCGGAAGTCTGAGTTTAGTTTAAGTGGTGTTTTAATTATTTTAGAACGGTGATCAGCTCTGGCTCGCCTGACTTACGGGTGAAGACTCTAACCTTAGCTTAGGGCCTTAATTGGAATGCCACAAATGTTAGGCTTACTTGGGTCGGTAAAAATGATGGCGGATCTTGGGTTATGGTTTGGTTGAAATAGTAGGTATTGATTTCTCGGGGTAGCAGTGAAACACTGACTGCAGGGTTGGTTTGGGTTGAATTAAAGTTAGGGGCATCAGGACAAAAAAGGGAATATTTCTAAATAAAATTGTAGAAAATACCTTTGGATGTTGGACATTGGAGGGTTCGTGGTGGAATGAATTTTAGGTTAATACCTAATTGTTAGGAGCACGAGGCAGAATACCAAGCAAGTTCGAGCCATTACAATTGACGTCAAACATTAAGTAAAGACAATTCATAGCTATATATTGCTACAACAATTGATCAAATAGCATCATCTTAACTATCAATGAATATTAATTTTGAAGTGACAATGGGTCATTACAATTTGACGTCAAGTGGCCCTTGGGCTTGGCAGATATCACAAATGACGTTTGCGTAACCTTGCTGGGGTAGCATAATTTCAATGTTGAAATCCAGAATTAAACTCGCAACAGTGCAGCCTGCCGCAGTTTCCAACCTATCTCAAAAACCAGAGGGTGACAAACAGACAACTGTGCAAAGAAGCGCCGAAGGAACTGGATGCTCGAGGCAGATTCAGACCTCACCACTAAGTGAGGAAAACCAATGTCCAAACCCATATCAAGGGCCACAGAGATGGCCACCAGCTCACACATAAAGAGCGGTGGGACAGGCCCTGGGAAACGATTCACAGACAGTTTTACACCTGGAACAAAAACGCCCACTCCTCCTTCCCTGCTCTCTTACTCAAAGGAGGCGTCACAAGAAATCTCAGCCTTTCACTGGCCGGCAATGATATATTTCCTCACACCCGATCACGGTTGCATCTCTACTTCGATCTGGTTGCCTCATCTCCTTTTTGCACCATTGTTGTATGTTACAGCAATATAACGCTTCAGTATTGTTAGACATATCTGCACCTCCTATTAGAGCACCAGCGAACTCTAATAAACACTGCCTGTTGGCCGTGCTAATAACGGCCGCTTTCTGGGTACTGGGATCCAACAATGTCGAGGTGTGCAGCATTGAAGCTTTCGGTTCATAGAGCATTGTTGAGTATGAGGGGAATATATTGTTTAGCACGATATGGATTGTTTAGTGCTTGTATAGCTTTCGAGACATCTGTTTCCAGCTGTGTGTTGCGAAAATGAAGTTTGAAGATGGCTTCAAGACGGCACATTGCCATGAAGAATATCAGAAGCTGCTGAATGCATTTCGTTACTTAAACTCGAATTGTCAAGTGACGCAAATACATTCAGCAGCTTCTGATATTCTTCATGACAATGTGCCGTCGTCAAGTCGTCAAAAGTTTGTGTATAATATTCGCCAGCCAGAATGACTAAAGCAATGAAAAGCGCAGTCTATAATTTTGAAAGTGGTTGCAATGTTGTAATTAACATGAATTTTTGAAGAATATTTTTTTAATGTTCGGATGTTGTTGTTTTTGTAATTTATTTCGTTCAACTAATATTACTATTGTTTGCATTCGACGCAAACCCATACTGGGATTCGATCTCAGTTCTCTGCCATTGATCTTAGTCTTGTTCATTGTTGAGATCCAGTTATGCTGGATTGTTGTAAAAGGACTGAGCGCCTAAAAACGGATGAGTAGCATGCCACATTTAGTGCTCCTGATGCCCGGGTTATCAAAGTTGCGGGTGTTATCAGAATTTCGGTATGATTTTTAACATACCTTTCACATTTACAAATAACGCTAGCACAAAAATAAAGCAGGAATTTAGGAAAACCATAGGAATAATTCAGTCTTACCTCCTTTCTACGAAAAGTGGCTTCAGTTACCCAACCGTTTCGTATTTTGTAAACAGGTGCAGATATCCTATATCGAGGAACTACATCCATTTCGTGAGGGATAAACTAAAGTAAAATCAAACTTTTTTATAAGTGTATTTTTAAAAATATTTTTAACATGCTTAAATGAAAGGATTGTGCTAAACAATAAACACTAGGGGATGGCTGTGATCATTAGTCACCCCCTTTTTTATTAGCGTTTAAGCCTAATGCATAAAGCATTGGTGAAACTGGACTAGAGGGGAGGTTTTCTCTCTATCCCACTCTAAATTATGATCGTTTATTAATAATGTGCATGCGACTGGAGTTTCTGAAATGAAAAACAGTAAAAAAGGAAAGGATTTACGGTTATAGTTCGCTAAATCAAAAAAGGTGATGGCAAAACAACAAACCTATCCGGTCAAAGTTGTCAAAGCAGTAACACCTGCACAATTCGTCCGTGCACACACGGACTGACATGAAGAGTTTTACTGTTTAGATATGTGTTAATGCAGCCTATGAAAAATTGTATATGACTCAGAACAAAGGTTTTCAGTAGGCCTAGTTGACATCTCTTGCATGCACATGACTTCCTGTTTGAACAATGTGATACCAGCAAAGGTTGAGAGTTGATCACGATATTTTGCATGCGCGACTACCAACCGATGACTCTTTTTTAGCACATAAATTCAAAATTTGCAGCAAGAGGCAATACATTTACCCATTCATTTTCACGTTCCCTTCGTGTGTTACAGCTATGAGAAATTTGCATTCAGTGCAGAATATCTGACAATACTAATGTATTTCTTTTGGCCTCTTCAGAAATTGCAGTTTTTTACTTAAACATAACTGATCCCTATAATATCTAATCTTTGTTCAGACTGACGAAATAGGTAGTCATACTCTAAGAAGAAATTTTCAAGAAGGTGTTACGGATTCGAGTCAAAGAGAAACACACAGAATTGTGATTTAGGCCCCAGACTATTTTTGGGTTCATATGCCGTTTTCGAAATTTGAATCAATCTATTAAAAAAAAAAAAAAAATGTACTGCTTACTGGCATAAACAAGACTTCGGTCTTATCAAGTATTTTTATGATTTTGTAATTTTTATTGCGAATAAAGCCGTTCTTCTTCTTCTTCTTCTTCTTCTTCTTCTTCGAATCACTTTCCACGGTTTCTTTGAGCTGTTGAATTTATGTTATATTATGATTCTCGATTTGGTCTCTCAGCTAAAGGTCCCATCCACACACTATCTTGCGTGTGGGGCTTCTGATCCAAGGCAGCACTTCTATTCACCTCTTATAGGGCAGCTACGAGAAGTATCGCAGTGGTCAGATGCGATGCGGAGTGCGCAAATGGGCACAGTTGACCAGTATAGCTACCTAGCTTACAGTGAAGCCAATGTATGTGTTGGTTCCTAGTGACTGCTTGTCTCTGGGTTAGCTCGTCCGGCTAGGCTGTTAAATTTCTCCTGATCCTTCGAGTTGGGGCCGAATTATACATAACAAAATGTACATTTTTATTTCGGTACGGATTTAGGTACGGATTTAGGTACGGATTTAGGTACGGATTCGAGTAAAAGAGACACATACAGAATTGTGGTTGGGCCCCAGATTACTCTTTTTTTTTGCTGTCTCTTCTGCAAAACGTTTTGGCAAACCAGACTTAGTCAGTTCCTAGATGCCGTTTTGGATTCACTTTCTACAGCTTCGTTAGAGTTTTCAAATTTACTTCGTTTTATGATTCGTTATTTGGTCTTTCAGGTAAAGGTCTTATCCGCACACCAACTCGTAAGCAAGGCTTATGATCCAACGAGGCACTGGCAATTCTGTTTGCGTCTTATAGAAAATCTGAGAAAAGTGTTGCAATGGTCAGACGCAATGCGCATGCACAAACAGCCACAGTTGGTTACTATTGTTACTTATCTTACAGTGAAGCCTCCTAACAGGTTGCTTCCTAGTGACTTCCTGTCTCCTGTCTCTACGAGATAGGCTGTCACTATTTTACTACTCAAGTACAAAAAATGTAGGCTAAAAGTGTTTTACTGTTGTACTAAAATCTGTAAATGTGTGGCGCTTAGACTGTGAGACTAGTGAAGGGGCATAGGAATGGGTTAGATGAGTTGGAACTTCCACATGGACTATTGGGAAACATGTAGCTTCGTGCATCGGAGCAGTAATATGATCCCAGCACAATGTACATAAGTTTATGACAAAATAAAGCCCTTTTTTAAGCAGATCTAGAATTTACTAATATTTTTTTAGATGTAAAAAATGTTTCATTTCTAATCATTTAATTGGAAATCGAGCTGCTGAAGAATGGAAAGGGAAAACCTGAAACTGTTAGTATATCATGTGTGATTTTCCTGATGCTACCCTTCTGCATGTTATTTGTTTAAATAATTCAAAAGCTTACCAGAAATAAGTATTATTTCACTGTGTTGAGTTTTATAGAGTCAAATAACACATCATTATGGCATCATAACTTTGATCACATCGTAGTATTAGAAATAATGGCTGCACCAATTTTTTAATACCCCCACCTTTCCCAGAAGTCAATATTATGCCTCTGGCTACATAATACATGGTGTTCAGGCTTTAAAAACCCGAATAAAAAATTAATCACCATACTAAATCTGGTTAGCAAAACCTCGTGTCGTTAAGTGAATGCACTCATAAATAATAATACTTACCACAGCTCCATTGTACTGATAGCTATAATCTCTATAGGTGAACTGCACGTAAGTTTCTGCACCTCGGTATGGTAGCTTTGTATCTTTATAAATAATAAAAAAAATTCAGAATTAACGGCAACATTTTGCAACAGAAAAAAATGTATTCTGCTAACTGAGATGCATAAAACACTAAGTTTGAGTAAAAACAAGCACTTGAATAAAGTATACTATTTAAGCAAGCCAGAAGTGCACAAATTAAAATGCTACACCCAATAAATTAAGTCACTACATTTATAGGGGTAAGTGTTATAACATATCATCACATGAGTCGAAGGTGAGACTCTTAATGATCAAATGTGAGCATTTTTTATATCAATTTATTTCGTATATTTAAATAGTACTAGTTGTTCCCCGGCGTAACATACGCTGGTCTAACTGAGATCCGCTGATTCAACTCAGCTCTAATAGTCAGCATTATTGAAGCAATTGTTTGTTTCCAGTTGTTAGAGCGCATATCCATTCTCATTGTCGGCTGCTCGTCCTTTTTCTTTGCTACCGTGGGAAGAATGAGCCCGGTCGCCCTCTTGCTGATTGTTGAAGCTTCGTTTGTTTAATCATGATCCCTAATAATCCAAACCTGTGATTAATGAACCTGTGATTAATGTCTGCGGCCTTGCAGTGCTGGAAACACCGGTTCTCGTCAGATCCCCGAAGTTAGGCAGCATTGGGCTGGATTGATACTTGGGTGGGTGACCGCCTGGGAATCTGGCTGTTGCAGACATAGGGCCTTAGGGCTTCGGGCAGATGACCATGAGTGGTTAACGCTCGTTAAATCCTTTGACCCTAATAATCCGGGGAATCTGGCTGTTGCAGACATAGGGCCTTAGGGCTTCGGGCAGATGACCAGGAGTGGTTAACGCTCGTTAAACCCTTTAACCCTTTTTTTTTTTTTTTTTTAGGGCCTTAGGGCTTCGGGCAGATGACCAGGAGTGGTTAACGCTCCTTAAACCCTTTGAAACCCTTTGAAACCCTAATAATCCATCCTGAGCTAAGTCTGCTCTTAAGCAAAATATATATATAGATGTTTATAGCAACTGTTTTTAAATGAATTTGAAAGTCATATAATAATGGTAATTTTTTGTACTTCTATGAACAAATTTAAAACCAAGTGTTTTTGTTAATCTTTTCTTCAGCCAAGTTCTCATTCTGTGAGTGGTACTACCATGACTTAAAATCCCTGACTTTTTTTTACGTAGCTTTACGAATTGCTGGCTAACCTTTAGGTGTTTTGTTGTTGTTGTTGCTTTAATAACGTTAAGAGTTCGCTCCAGGAAAAGTAAGTCTAACTGGTAGAAAGTAAAAAAAAAAAAAAAAAGCATCAATAAAACTCCAGAATTAGTATGCCGTATAGTAGTAAATTAGCTTCGTATATGAACGCTTGCTTCATTAATCACAGGTTTGGCTCAAGCTGACAAAATATTACATTACAATCATTCTAACCCCAATTCTACCAATTGGTTGGCTTCATAATAAGCTTAGAGAGTCTCTGTACTCCCCCCCCCCCCTCCACAAATTTTAGTCTTATGTACAGCAGAAACAGCTTGGAACATTATAACAACAACTTTGCTGGTGTGTCCGTCGCCCTTTCAAACTCCAAAACAGTAGTAGATAAAGACAAGCGGCTTTCACCGTCAATTCTGCATTTAAAAATTAGTTTAAAAAAATGCTAAAGTAAAACATAGTTGTTTCTTTGTAGCTATATACTTTCTCGACGTTACTCAATGACATAAATGCATTTGATCATCGCATTTATTTCGTATATTTAAATAGTATGTTTAAATATATGGAAAACACGAATCGTAAAAACAAAATGATTTCGTTAACAACACACATTAGCTTCGTTTAAAATAATTTCGACACCATGTTGCCTGAATGAATAGTCCTATTCTCGAACTGAATTATTCAATAGCTGCTACTTACAAAATTAAATCAGCACGTAAAAATTAGGCCTAACAATAAGCTAACAAATTTTTAATCGGCAATTGCAATGGTCACTACATATATATATTTTTTAATAGAGATCGCTTCTTTCAGTGTGTGATTGAGGTGTGCACCTCACCATTTTAGAAAGTGGCAGAAGTGTACCGAAGACCAGTTGCAAATATGTAGTCACTGAAGCCACTTGTTTTTTTTTTTTAAATGCCAGCTCCTGAACGAAATGTAAACTTAAAAATTGTGTGGTTAGGTCTCTGAAATACAATGGAGCCAACATTGTGACCAGCTAAGAATAATTCCTTTATGTAAAAACCTTACCAATGAGGTAACATTACGCCTTAAGTCATATCTTTCTCAGTTACCTCATAAAGCTTCTGGTTAATTCATGGTGTTACAAAAGTCACTCTTTTCTTTGTAATTTTACTTTAATTGTTTTTATAAGTTATATTCTTAAAAATAATTTAGTGCATCCTGCTTTTTGAAAGTTAGAAGCATTTTCCATAATATGTTTAGTTTATGTAGTATTTTCTACGTCTTTTGGTACGTCTTACGGACCTGTAGGCGGATTTTTTGTTAATTGCACCAAAATAAACTCAACTCAGGAACTCAAGTTTCAAACAAATTTCTTGAAAATGTAAAGCTACACACAGTGTTAAGTGCAAGCGAGCTGTTTACCAAGACTGTCAGTGTCGGCATACAAGATACATTAATCTGAGAAAGAAAGAAAAGACAACTGACCCGACTGGGACTCAAATCCAGTAGTTCTGTCAATCGAAGCTGGACGTCTTTTTTTTTAATTAATTTCTTTGAGCCTTAAGTTGGCCAAAGCAATTTAATGCTAGTGTGGCTGAACCGGCTCACTTTTGAGCAATACTGAGCTATTGCGCTAGTCGGTGGGTACCGGATACAGGCTCCAGCCAAGCTTAGAACTTCTCAACAGCTTTCTGAATTTCCGCACTCTTGTAACAATGGAACAGTGTAGGATCAAAACAATGGTTTTTGGTTTTGGGTGCTGGGATATCTCAGCACTCCTTTTTTTTTGTGTTAAATCTGTCACAAATGCGGCATAAATGCTAACAAAACGAATCATCTTTTGTAAATTTATTAATGATGATGAAAAACAGTTTAAATACATGGCACAACCAAATAAATGCAAAGTACGAAACTTTCTTATTCTAGAATTATTAAAAGTCATAAGTACACTGCAAACCCCCCCCCCCCCAAAAAAAAAGGACTACGAAACATTCGTAATTCAAGCATCAAAATTCATCACAACATTACACCCTTGTTGAAAATTTAATGTGGCACCATGAAATGTTTGCTTTAATTGTTCATTGTCAAATCCGGTGCATTTATCTTGTTTGGGCAGTGGTTGGTTATGGTGAAAACATCAGGCGCTGCCACCATCATTTCTTCACTAATACGTTTGAATGGGCTCAAAGCTTCAACGGAACGATGTCCGGTCCTCTCGGTGATAAATTGTTCTTCTACCGTATTCGAATACAGCAATGTGGCTGAGGTTGCATGAAGGCTGTGCTTGGGAGAAATCAGCTTTTAATCCAGCTTCACTTGTCATTTTCTTCTCGATACCGTACAGTGAGTTTCTTCCTACGAGTTGATTTCTAAACCAAACATTTAATTTATTCCTCACAAATGGTAACCAAAAAAGGGTACTTATGCAACATCTGTGGGACGATGGGATAAATACAGTTTGTGTGCTGTAACGATACAGCGATTGGTGTCTAGTAAATTTGAATAAACCCCAACGACCTTCGGCTTACGCTTGACTTCCTTGAGACTACCAGAAAATTGTTTTGACTGTATTTCGGTACAGGACTAATTCACGGTTCTCCACAGACACTTGTAACGTCACCTGACTTCACTTTAAATCCCGTAGCTCATTACCCACACACAAAGAGAACTGAATTCCGCAAAAGAAAAAATGCTTGATGTCATATCCGGTAGATAGCTTTATGGCATTATCCAAAGCGTTTCGTAGAGGTTTAAATATGTGGTCCTCCAACAGACGAACATGGACACCTTCGTTGGCCATCAAATGCTGCATTTCGAACACTATTTTGCTTAAGAACACCAGGAGAATACACTTTTCCCTGAACAGTTCTAATCTCTGATATAAATTTGTACAACAACGCATTTATCTGGAGACCACTTAGTGCTGCAAACGTTTTTGCATAACACTTTGGCTATATACCTTCACAGAACACTTCCATTCACTGAACAAACGAAAAACCCATTCGGTTTTGCGAACACTGCCAGTAGGCCTGTTTTCTTTTTGTACATGCGAGCGAAAGTTCTTCAGTCATGCTAACAAAACGATTGCCACTTTCCTATTCTTGTCATTCTGTTGCAGGTCACTTACGTTGCTGCTTTCTTCATCACTTGACAGATCGAATAACTCCTCGAAAGAGAATGTACACGCCGCCATTGCTACGCTGCATTTCCTATCGTTAGCACTAGTACAAATGCAACAATAAGTCAGCGCATGGTAACAATGACGGCTCGTGCAGAGAAGGTTGAGAAATAGGATCTTGCCCATTTCTCTCATGCGGCGTGCAACAATACTTCGGGCTTGGCTGCACTCGTTACTGTTAGATCTCAGCAGTCAGAAAACGGGTAAGATCCTATACCTGATTCAGTGGTGACCTAAACATATATATACGCAGAGGGAAAGCAAATGTTGCAAGCACGGCAGGGCAGTTATCTTTTCTTTCTTTCTCATATTAATGTTTCTTGTATTCTCACAAGGACATTGTTTCGTGCAGACCAAAGCGGAGTATATAGTCAATACCCCTCTTACTCTGTCAATAGTAAATATTCGGGTGAAGCTTGTACTTGCTTTCAACGATTACCGCCAGAGGGTGCTGTTGTCAGTGAACCCAACTTTATGTTACTGACCATCGGCATGGAGATCAAAAGTTTAGCGTTACTAAAACAAAATAATCACAATAAGGATTATAAGAGTATTGAATTAATCGCTCAAAAATTATAGTACGTCAGATTAGGATATAGAATTAACTTTAAGTTAGATCAGAACCGGCTGATCAAGTTTTCTGTTTATTTATTAATCCAGCATTTAGTTTTAAAACGAGTTGTAGCTCTAGTGGAACTAAGGAGAACGCATGGTTTCCAGTATCAAAAAGTATGCCGTGTGTGCGTTACTGTGGGTGAATTTTCTTTCGTGGTTCACATTTGTTGTAACAAACTGAACACGGTTTGAATGAAACAAGGAAAACGTTTTTCAACTTGAGATGTTTTCCATCCACAAGCATTTCTTCAATTGCCGAAGATATTATCGCTATTACCATAGTTAAATGCGGCTAACAATGCCACCATCTTTTATTTCAAGTTTCGACTCCTACGAGAGACTGACACGTGATGCCTTCTGGTGCCAATGATGAAAGCAAGTAATACTTTACCCGCCGTTTTCAGAAAAGTGGTACAGCCTACTTATGTACCTTTCATGCAGACTGTTAGCGCATCGTTGAGCATTTAACTTGTGACTTATTATTTGAATTTGCTTACCAGGAGTTAAGGTTAAACATGTTCCCCACGATGCTGCCACATTTGTTGGGACAAAATGACGATCCGTGTTGCAGCCTTCAGTGGTATTTGATTTGTTCATTGTTTTAATGCACTGAAATACAGAAATATACAAATGAACCGAAAGCGGGAGAAACCATTAACGTCACAGTCAGACCTTTTGTAGATGAACATATTCATTGCTCAGGTGGTGTGGTGGTGATACTGGGGAATTTTAATGGTGCACTGGGTCACTCTGTGAAGATTGTTTTTTTATACTTTAGTTTAAGTAGTTTTTAAAATGTTTTCTATTTATTATTATTATCTTTTTTGGTGGGGATTTGCCAACCCGAGTTCTGTAAAATTTCAATTCAATTCAATTCTACGCTGATCCTTGTTTCAGGTCCTGCAGGGTTCTCCTCTCCCAACAGTTTTCTTAAGACTTTTTTTTATCAAAGATCTTTAAAAGATTTTTATCTTAACTAGCTATCTGTTCCGCGCCCTCATACATGGTAACATGCCTCACCTCCTCCCACATTCTTGTTCTAAAATCTGCTGCATGAAAAAGGATGCTATTGCACCATTGGCGTACCCAGACAGGGGCATCACTGAGGGAGGAGGAGGGCACTTGGAACTCTCAAAAGCGAAGATGAAGAGTAATACTGGTCAACCTTAACCTCGATTTTTCTTTGTTTTAACTTCAGAAAGTCTCTCTTTTTTCGCTCATGCTTTGCCTCAATAAGTGCATATTACTATATGTTGTCAATAAGATTATTCTGAAAGCCCAGTGTACCCTCCCTCCTCCTCGGAAACTGTGTAACATTTTGAGGAAAAATTAAATAATAGTAAGTTCCCTACCGTTAACAAAATTTCTCAAATAGGCTTACTAGAAGTTGAAAGGTTCCTAGAAGTATAAAAGTGACGAAATACGTAAACTATCGAGACCATTTCTATTTCCCTCTCCCTTTCCAAACAAAAATATATTCATAAGTGACAGTGCCGTTTAAGTGAGTAACACTCACTGTTTTTTTTGCAAGTACTAAATCCCCTATTCTTGAAATGTCTCTATCAAACGTGCAGGTCACTAATAAGACGGTGTTGTTGACAGTGGGAGGTAACCCATAGGTAAGAGAAGGGGAGGTAGTTTCCTGAATTAAATGTAATTCCATCAGAATTTATTACTGTGTATGTTAAGTTTAAAAGCACCGTTTTCCTTCAGAAAACTAACCCCTACGCCCTACTCCTTGTTCATCTGATCTCATCGAAATCCTAATACAGGACCTCGATGAACTCATCTTAGCCCAGTTCCCTAACATTTCACTTTAGGCTCGTTTTATATAGATAACATCTTTGCCCTTGTCCCTGCTTACACAGGATAAGAAGCCAAAGTCAAGTAAAACAAATTGAAAATCCATAAAACTTAAAAAAAAGCACTCAAGGCACAAGAATAAAATTAATAATTATAAAATGGGCCTTTGCAGTTTAAATACTGCCTTTAGGGAACCTTATCTCTTGCCTGAAATACAGTATAACGAAAGGCCAAATCTTGAAATTCTCTGCATTATCACGAAAAATCATCTTGTGCACAATCATCTTATGCCGAAAAACGATACATTGAAAGAATATTTTCCGATTTTACAAAAATTGGGTATTTGCAATTTTTCCCACTACGGCAAAACAATATAAATAGCTAAGCAAAAATTCCATCCTCGCTTCTCACCAGCACTTTAGCAGGCGCGAGGTAAGTTCCCGACTGGCGGTTTTTAAGCTGCCTAAGGTCCATTTTATTTATTTTTTTATTCTTTGTGTTTTAATTTTTGAGTTTTTACGATTTTAAAGTATTTTACTTAACTTTAACCTTTTTAGCCTTATTTTTATTGCTTGATAACGAAGCCAGGATTGCTTCGAAACGTCGCACAGTGTTTATTTTATGTGAACTCCACTGGCTTTCTATTTTTAATCGTTAGACCTTAGCGCTTATATTTTTCATTAAGTAGGCTACACAACGATGGGTTAACCATTAAGGTTTATAACTTACCGAGGTTTCGATTTGTATTTCGTGTTCTTTAATGCTAATTTTCTTCCATTCTTCATCTAAGGAAGTGTTGTATAAGCTAAAATTGCACCGTTTGGTTGGTGATTCATACGGGATGCTGGATGCAAAGACTGGGGGACTCAGTGAACCGATACACAAGTTATACAAGACAGACCAAATTCCTACAGGACAAACCGTTACAGATGGGAATTCAACAGATTTGATAGTTTCCATGTTAATTTGAAGAGTTATAGGACTATCCAAGTACATCTGTACTCTATCGGTTAATTGGAATACACATAATCCATAGAAAGACAAAACAGCACATGCCCATACTCCTTTACTCCAGCGATTTGTATGTGAACCAAGTAGTTTGTCCAGACCTGGAATATTAATATTTGACTTAGCCGAAATATTGTCTAAATTGATATTGGTGTATCTTATAGGCTTATAGTTTCGATAATTTTGGACTGAAGGTCGAACTGCTAGATTTCTCCTTTTCAGACCTTCTAGTGGATGTCTGGAGTATCGTGAATGCATCATCTCACTTAGTGATTCAACACTGAAAATGCATAAACAGTTTGCGTGTGAAAGTGTTTTGTAACATGCTCTTTTTTGCTTAATTTCTATCAAGACGTGGTTCGTGCAAGATCAGCAAAATTTGCGAGATCCCGTAAACAGGAAATTAAGTTGCTACACGACTAGCAAAATACGTTTTAGTGATTATAAGAGAAAGTAATCCATAACAATCTTCAATAGTAGGCGTACCTGAGTCGATAATTTTTCTTGGTTAATAATTTAGAGCCCTTTTTCCAAGTTAACGGGCTTTATCAACTGTCAAGCGATTTTCATTGAATTTCACGGCTCACAAGCCTTATATTTGTACAAGTTGTTCTACTTGGCCCGTACGAGTGCAGTACCGTCCTTCAAAATGAAATACCCGCGAAAATAAATGGAACGAAAATATTAGGAAGGATATGGAAAAAAAAGCACGGCAATACATTGATTATTTGCATCCATACAAATACAAGGAGTGTGACAACACAGAACTTAATACCTGAAGAGCTAGAAAGAAAAAAGAAAGTCGACATCGTAATTGTGGTTGAAGAGCCATGCAGATAACATATTAAGGAAAAGATTAAACTCGTCGAACAACAAAATGAAGAACTAAAGATCTTTTACCAGTTGCAATAATAATTTTCCAGAACCACCAGAAATAACGTACGAAGCCTTAATGATTTTGACCCTACTGGTACACTCCAGTAGATACCGTTTTGTTGTGCATGTGGATATTTTCAAGAGTAGCCTTTGCTGCAAACAGGATTAACACACGCCACTAACGCTAGAAGGTACAGTTCTGCAGTGTATATTGATATTTTCACCCCAGCCATGCAGGTAGCATATACAACACATGCCACTAATTTTTGTCGTGTTTCGTTATCTTGGAGCTACAAAACTATATCCTGGTTTCGATTTTTAATTACACCTTCCTGTTTTTCAGCAAGGAATTTTTTTTTCAATTCGCTGAAACTGTGCATCCAATAAAATGTTTAGCTGTATTAGCAGGATTTAAAGAGATACCAGACGAAGAAAGCCATTAATCACAAATGTTGGAAAGCCAGAAATGCACAGTTCAAAGCTTGTCAGAACAAGAAGTCTAAGTTGGAACAGGACGAGATGATAAAATAACTGAAGCTGGAAGTTCTTTGAAACGGCAATCTACAACGTGTGTTACACCAGACTCATATCAGGGTGGTAACGATGAATCAATAGGGAATAAAACTGCAGTCTGCTACATTACGTATCTTATAGTTTATTTTAAAAATCTGTAAATTATAAGGATAAATCCACCCGAAACCAAAACCAGTAGCAACGGCCGCCAAGTTTACAAAGCACATTGTTCTTGGAAAGTAAATATATCATTCGACGAAAGCATTGTTGCCCAAGTAAATTATACCAAAAAATGGCTGCAAACAAGTTTCTGTCCCAATTGCGATCATTGAGGGCTGTTTGTTACTTACGACTGAGCGATCGTAGTTGGACGGAGACGATTATTTGATGCTATTTCTGTCATGATTTACTTCGGCAGCATTGCTTTCGTGGGGTGACATTACTACTTTCCAAGATTAGTCAGGCGATATTTACTACCAGTTTTGATATTGGGTGGATATCACGACTTCTTTGAGACTTGGTAGGCTCAGCATAATAGCTTGTTTATAAAAATTGTTGGCAATTTTTTACTACTGTTACTTGGTGGCGACATACTAGCGTGTGTATAAACCACATACTTATGGTTCTCGTTGTAAATTTCAAACAATGCACCACTGTTGCAAAGCCATTATTGGCAAAACCCACTGGTGAGCTCTCACAGAATTCTCTGTTGCGTTCTGCCAAGGAAAGTTTGCAGTAAGGATTAGTTTTGTTGTTGTCTGGTATTTCAGAATCACGCTAGAATGCACTGACACAATCAAATTTATGCTTATTAATGCTGGTTTACTTGTACTTATAAGTAATATTTATTTCTTATTTATACATTTTTACGTTAATTTATTTGAATTTCAAACACGTTAATGTAACTCAACAAAATCACAAAATACATAATGGAACACTACAACCATTAGGTATTGTTGATTGAAAACTCTCACCTTGAAGCGTTTGTGACTTACTTGATTCCCGCATCGGAATCTTACTGGTCCGTTACACCACGTGTTGATGTCCGGGCGAATATTTCAGTTTGTTACACTTGTTCATAGTGGTAGTTAAGGAAAGCATTTTAGTAGACACAAAAATGTACCAGTGCGGTGAACACTAATATATGGATACTGTTGGAAGTAGTTCGGCCTTCATAAATATATACTTGTACACAGAGTGGAGACATGGGCAGGCGACCTCAGGTACACAGAGCTGTTTTGGAGGAGACCCTTGCTCAGGTCAGGTTCGGCTTCAGTGGTAGCATAAGTATGGACAGAGCAGGTTTTCTGACGTTTTCCATGGTGATTAATGAAAAGCTGTGTATTCATTTATTTTCTTGGTTATCTGCAGTTAAGTTGAAGTGGTTTAGTGTAATATTAGTTATAGTTAGAGGGTGTGTGGCTTAGGGCCGAAGTCCCAATAAACAAATTCCAATTCCAATTTACCGTACCCGATGAAGGTTGCCTCCCAATCAACAAGCATTCGTGCAAGTTTTTCCTCAACGTCTGGCTAGCCTAATGCTAGTCATTCTGACACAACCATCTGTCATATTTGCTATTATTTTAAAGTTATTTATTAAATGTCTTTCCCATTTGTCTTTCCATCCTTCAATTATAAAATATCGAAGGCATCCATCATCACACAAGCAATAGGCTAATAAGAGACGAATAACTCATTTAGCCATCAAGTGTTCTCTGCTTGTGTTTATGGATTGTTACTCGATTCCAAAGAATCACCATTCAAGCAACGAAAACTCAATGACGAATAATCCCTTCAGCCAATAATCATTAAACATTTTTTCATGGTTGTTGGCTGAAGGGACTATTCGTCGTTGAGTTTTCATTCCTTGAACGGTGATGGGTTGCTTCGGAATCGGCTAAATCCATAAACACGACAAGATAATCCATTACCAAGCAAGCAATAACAATACAACAATGCAGCCACGGGCCCGCGACTCGAACGATATGTGGTTGCTATTAGCAGGATAACCAACACCGTCACATAACCAACACTGAGCCACTCGTGATTGTTAGTAGAACTCACTTCACGTCGTTGGTTATCCCATGCGAATATTCTTGTATAGGTTTAATTTCGAGTAATATTGTATAACAACGGCATTGTTTTTGGCTTGATTTGGTTGGTTTGGCAAACACCTAACACAAGATCAGAGTGCTTCCTGTACGTTTCTTTAAAAGATGTTTCAACTTAGACTGCAAGGAAGCTCTTTTTTTACTTCAAACTTAGTAACCGGTTTTGTTTAAATGGTTTTGTTTAAACGGTGGTTAAGCATCAGGCCCAAGAAATTAGTTAATGGAGTGCAAGCAGTTATGTTACGCTCCACCAAACCCCCCCCCCCCCCCCCAATCACCAGCACCTAAAGAATTGAGTACTACTTATTTCGTGGTAAGCCCTCTAAATGTGTAGTGTGTGTTTAACAACTATCGAGTTTTGAACTATTTTTAAGCGAAATTAAAAAAAAGTAAGCAATCTGTTAAGTTATTATTAGCAGTTTATGGACTGTAATGATTCAATTAAAAATTTAATTTTCACTGACACAATTTCTTGGCTGCGTTGTTGTCAGCAAATGAAATAGAAACTGAATAAAAATGTAGGGGGAATATTTGTTTGAAGTGGGTATATAAGTAAAAGCACTAAAAAAAAGACAAATACATATTTAAATATTTTTTATTCTAACAAAAAGTGCCATTTTTACCCCTGATAGCTCTGGCTGGGGAAGCATATGTAGCCCCAGGTCCTCCAGTTGGCCCATCCCAGACTACAGCGCCAGAGTTTGAACCACGGACCTTTGGATATTTGGATATAACAATTTTCAATTTTTATAGCTTGAAACGTATGTATGAGCAAGGCCCAGGGACTTTTGAACGTTATTTTAATGTGACTACAATGTAGTTGTTGTTGTTGTTAATCTTGTTGGGACAATTTTGCTCTGACCTCGAGATCGATCCAATGAACAGATTTTCAATTTTAATGGCTTAAAATTAAAGTGAATGTTTATACTAGGGCCTTTTGAACGCTATTTTAATTTGACTACTACAGTCTTATTGCTGTTGTTGCTCTTGTTGGGATCTTTTCCCTCACCTGGAAATCGAATCAACGAACCGATTTTCAATTTTCTTTGTTAAACTGTGGGTATGAACAAGGCCCAGGTTCTTCTTAGGTTTTAATGTGACTTGCACTTTTTTTTTT